>JAQFVV010012840.1:437982-566147 GCA_028023455.1 Epiperipatus broadwayi
TTAGAAATACCCAAAATGAAGCTAGAAATACAAGAGAATAGTAAAGGGCAGATATTCAAATCAGTATTGTTGGAGACGAGTGTTAAGAACTCACTACAAAAAGTTAAGATACCTGATGATGATTTTATAGTGCTGTTTAAGAAAGATAACCAGAAGGATGCTAAACTGGTTAATAAGAACATTGGTTTAACCAAGGAAGAATTAAAGGCATACAGAGAACTTAAATTAAATCAAATAGAAAAGGGAGAACCTAAATCTGTTGAGATAGTTAGTCAAGATGTTAAAATAGTAGATGCTACTTTGAAAAATAAATTAGAGGAGAATAATAAATCACAAAATATTGAATCTAAAAGTATAGAAACTGAATCTAAGCCATCAGTTGAGATAATTGATAAGGATATAGCTAATCAGAAAGTATCTTTCAAAGTAATTGATAAATGTGTTAAAGTAACTAGTACAGATTTGAATTAGCATAAAGAACCTATTAGTTTAATTAGTAAAAGTATGGCAGAAAATAGACAACTTGTTAAAATAATAAGAAAAGCAAATCCACAAGTAATTAAAATAGTTAATGAAGATATTAACTTATGTAGTAGTTTGGCAGAAGAAAACAATGATTCTGTTAAATTAGTTAACAAGGATGTAAATGATAATGTATCATTTGATAAGATAGTAGAAGATGATTTAAGAAAAGACAAATCTTTTATTGAATTAGCTAGTGAAGAAACCAAGTTATCTGTTGGAAAAATTAGTACAGATAGTGAGTTAATTCATGAAGAAATAGAGATTCAAAAGGAATCTGTTGAATTGGTTACTAAAGAACTAGAAGCAAATATACCATCTATTGAGTTGATAGATGATAGGGAAAAAGATAAACCATTGATAGATTTAGTAAATGGAAAAAAAAAATTAAAAATGAATTAATTAGAAAGATTCTTGAATCAGTTGATGAAAAGATGAAAAAGCATAAAGAACCAATTGAAATGATTAAGAAAGAGATAGATGTGAATGTGGAGATATAAAAGAAAAATAATAGTTGTGTGGAAGTAAAGTTAGATTTTCAGGCTATGATAAAAGAAGTAATGGCAAAAGAGGTAAAGGCACAACAACAAGTAGAAAATATAGATGAAACGATATTAGAAATTCAAAGATATTGTCAAGTGCTAGAGAAACGTAAGATGGAGATAAAGAAAATTAGGAAATCATGAGAGAGATCACAAAAGCTGCCAGTAGAGATGAGCATAAATTTTCAAGGTTATCCCAAAGAGATAAAACTAAATGATCATAATCAGTCAAAAGAGATAGACTTGATTTTGCAAAGTCAATATAAAGAAAATCAAGAATTGGTTGTAGAAATAGTTAGTGAAAATGAGCAAATAAATAAAGAGTCTGAGAAATTAGTTGATATTAAGATAGAAAGCAAAGAAGTTGCACAATCTGTAGAAATAATTAAAGAACATGTGGTATTAACCAATAAAGAAATTAGTGAAATTAATGTAAAATTAAAAGATAAATTAAGAAAGATATTTAATGGAAATATTCTTAAGAAAATGATTAACCCAGAAAGAGATCTGGGAAAATCCAAAATAAAACTTAAGTTCAGAAGTAAGGACAAAATTAAAATAGATTTTCTTAATGAAATACTTTATCCTGATAAAAATATGAGGGAAATTAAAGTACAAATTTAAGAATTGGGCGGAAGGAAAATTAAGATGTTATTTTAGTGAAGGCATAGATTATATAAGAAATATTGGGAAAGCAAAAGTCAAATTTAAAAGAATAAATGAAAAGATAGTTAATTTAAATCTTGGTAAAAAGATTATTGATGAAAAAAAAGAAGTTGTAAAGGCTAAAATCAAACTAAAAAAAGGAAACAGAAAGTTGATCAATATTACGGGTTTAGAGACATGCAGACATAAAAGAATAGAGCATAGAAAGGTGAAACTAGACTAAAGAAGGTTGAGATAATGTCTCTTAGAGATAAAGTTGTCAGAAGAAAGGAAATAAATAATAATCGAGCAAGATTTAAAGTTACTCAAAATGCTCACAGTTTGATTCTGTATCCTGCAAGACATGATTAATAAAATTTATACATATTGTTCAATATAGAATTTAGCTATATATTTTTTTTCTTGCTTAATTAATCTTGCTAAAATATAATAGGAACAAGTGTTTGTAAAAGCATTAAATGTTTTTAGTATTTTATGTTTGTTCGACAAACATAATTTTCTAAGTGAGGAATGATCTTAGAGTAAAATTTGATGAGCTATTAATATTTATTGTTGTTTATCCAATTCATTTTTCTTTCATAAGAGGGATGGACTGTGACCTTCCAGGTTAGCACCAGGAAGAAATGTGGTAAGTTCACATTTGTGTTAACAATGGCTAAAGATAGTTATCTTAGAAAAATGAATTGTGATATAATTTAATATTTAAAATTGAGTTTTAGGAAAATTAAACTTAAATTGTGGTGAGATTTGCTATTTTAAATTAGATTAAAAAATAAACTTTAGTTGGATGTACCAATTGATAGAATTTAAAGTTATATATTTAATAGTGAAGAGGAAGACAGAATAACATCAGGGAATGTTGGTATAAGAGTAGAATTAATAGGAAGGTTATAGAAGGAGTTGTTCATTGGTGTTCTAGATTATTGCCTACTCCAATCTAAGATTTAGCTTGTGTATGTGGATGTATGTTCATTTACATCATTTCATACTTTGTCCATTTTTTTTTCATACAGTTACTTTTAATATCTAGATTGTAATAGTAAAATTTATATGCTAAACAAAACAGATATACAGTACTCATATATAATTGATTAAAATGATTTTCTTATTTATATTTTTTTATTATTTACTGGTTATGTATTGTTTCTAATAATACATTTGGAATTGTAAAATTATTTCTGTATTTGTAAATTAATATTTAATATTTGATATTTTTGTTTTATTTTAATACTCTATTGTTGTCAGTTTATAAAGCAAGCTAGTTTTGGAGTGTTGCCAAGAGATCAATAATAATAAAAAAGAGGGCGTGAGTGTGTGTTGACAAGAAAAGTTTGTACAGACTACTTAGGAGAGGAAATAGATGAATACAAAAAAATAAACCCTGTAGGGTTTCAACTCTGACTTTCCCAGCTAGCGATTGGAGTTCACTATTAAAATGCCTAAATATCACGTAAGAATATCCATTATAAAACATTGAACATTTTGTTGTAAATTGATAATAATTGAATTATGTAAAATATTAGAGATGAAAGTAATTGTGAGAAAACATATTCAATACTATTGCAAAATGCTTGATATATTTTCAATTTTTAAAAGCCTATTCTTAATATTACATAAAGTTAATAAAAAAAAAAATTATTCAATATAATTTGTTTTCTTAGAAAAAGAATTATAAACTAAAGAATTTATTATTCACATATATATGACTGAAATAAATAATGAAATATATTATTCAACACCAGTTAGTGATCGTCTATAGTAACTGCATACTGTCATGGAGAAATTGTTAACAATGGGAATAAAAAAATTATATCAATATTAAAATTAAAAGGATAAAACCTTAAAACTTTAATATAATTGTTTCACTTTATTGGAGATTTTATTTCGGGTGATTAATAAGATAATTCCAGTGCATTCTAATATATTTATTATAAGATTTTCAATATTGGAAACTTTCGTAGTTATATCAAGTTATTTTTTTTTAACCGTCATGATTAACTTTTTGTTTGTGATTCATTTATTATTAATAGAAGCAGCGTTTACATCATATATATATATATGTGACATTTCAAATAATGACTTTCAAGTTAATAACAATTCATCATCTAAGAATTAAATATCAATAAGTATTTTTTTTGTATACTAGAAATGTAATTTTTTTTGTATACTAGAAATGTAATTTTTATATATATATATTTTAAAAAACTAATGTAACTGGTTAAATATATTGTCTTACATTATTTAAAAATCACTCTATACATAAATTTTATGTTTGAATGTGTGTGTACTATTATAAATAATATTGTTATTGTTTCCAAAATTATATTTTTGTTTTATTTCAATTATTGCGTAAATAAACTATAAATATTATGATTGATAAATGCGTTATATTTATAACATTTACAGGCACACATATTCAAAAATATAGGTAATAAGGAATAGTATAAAAAGAAAAACTATTATTAAAGTTAATGTTTGCAAATGAATATCAAAATCTTTATAATATATCATATTAATATCATATTCATTTCATTTTTTTTAACAATTCTTTTCTTTCATTATAAATGAGATGAAAGAGAGAAATGTATTTTATCTAAGTAAGAAGGGAAGTGGTAGCGTTAATAGCAAAATATTTAGGATAATACTATATTTTGTTTTTGTTATTTTGTCTTTATTTTCAGTAAATATTTTACTGAATTAGTACCCATATGAATTATTTTATTATATGTTCGATTCTCCATTTCCACACACACACACACATATGTTTAACATAACATAGTTATAGAATATCTAAATTTGCCAGTATAAGTTTAGTTTTATTTAATTTGTCTGGTGTTAGTAAATCTCAGTATTACAATGCCAATAATATATTTTACTTTGCTTAGAATAGATGGTGATGTGGATATAAAAGGTACCCAACCCTCGATAATTGATGATTGTGCAATAGTTTTAGTATTGAATAGATGCTTACAACATATTTAAATTAACATTATAGCATTATTGTTTATATACGTTTTTATCAACTTATTTGCCTCCTATATGAAGACCATGTCCTATAACCTCAACTGAGCTAAGCCATAGAGTAATTACAATATAAGAATCTTTCAGATAAATTTAAAAGCAATTTACAATTATAAATTTTATTCTATCTGGTATAGAATAGGCGCTTGGACATTTGTAAATCTAATAAAGTGAATAAGTGAAGAAGGCAGAGGTTACAATATATATATATATATATTTATATTAACGGAATAAATATATGCCGTTACATTTCTTTCAAATAGAAGTAAAAAATATATATAATCACTCTCGAGTAGAAATATATGTATAAAAAGGGGGGGAGATTTAATAATTTGATTTGAATTAATATATATAATGCACAGATGTCAAACTAAGTATATAACTTAAAGTTAAAAGCTAAAAACCAGATTCTTTTTAATATAAAAGAATTTTTTTTAAAATAGCTGTTAATTAGTTATTTTTATTCTTAGAATGGAAATGATTTTCTATTTTGAGGTAATTGCAAACAGGCATATAGGCATATAGTCAGATAAAAGATAAATTAAAAAAATACTACTGATAAGAGAAAAAAAACTTTAAAGGGAGAAGAGATTTTTTGATTGTGCTTGTTGATTGTGTATTATTAAGTATATTAATAAGTGTGTTGTGGATCTCCAAAATTTAGGGGTCAGCAATAATTTACATTTCCCATATTTGCTGCAGCTGAAGCAGTCTCCAGAAGAGGATTGTTCCTGAAAAATAGCCAGCAATGGTCTTCTCTCCATCTAAAAGAATAGAAAATGAAAATAACTTTGAATTCTACCATGAATCAAAGATTATAAAAATGGACTTTACCTTTAGCATTGGAAAGTATAAACTTTTCTTTTAAATGGTGTATGAACATGGATCATATAATGCAAACTTTTTCCAGTATTGTAAATGCCACTTAACTTTTAAAAGAAATCTCTTATCTGACTATATTTTAAATTATTTATATATTTTCTTTTTTAAAAAAAATATGCTTAATAGCATTTTCATTCTCATAATTTCTGTTAAATTAATTATTTAAAGTGAGCATGAATGGTTGCATAGATTCATAAGATTGTTAGTTGAAAATATGTTAATTTTGGGCTAATTATTTCTTAGTTGAATCGGTGCTAGTGGATAGATGTACGGATGTTTTATGTCAATGTAACTTGAGTAGGATACTCGTTCCTTTGTACTGTGTTAGCATACAGGACATAATACCCACCTGAACATATGACCCAAAAGAGTAGTCATCACATTGTTAATGGTCGCAGATGTATTTCCTATGCCATTGATTTTCCTAAACTCTGACTGGGACAGTAATCCGGCAAAGACCGCTATCACCATTTACAGAGCTTCTCATATAATTCCGTTCTTGTTTCATGGGGAACATGCTCATTCCTTCTCACCATGATTTTTTATTTTTCTAATGATATCATGCTCCAGATGTAAATTTCCTGTTAGCATGATTGTGTTATACTAACAATCTCATTTTGCATTGGTCACATCGGTATATCAGTAAGTTAGCATTGATTAAAATGCGAGATTTTTGGCCTATGATTGAAAGGAATTGGGTTGGTTGTTGTGTAATCTGTGTAGTGCGTTCACACTTAATAAAATATTAAAATTGTATTTAAGTCTATTAAACATTTCCAACTGTGCATATAATCCAAATCAAATATATTTAGTTGAATTAATTTTCAGAATCTTTTTAATGCATGTGTGCATTATAATAAAATGTTTTGTTGAATTAATTTTGGCAGTAACTTATTTTATATAAAGTAAGCATTAGTTATTTGAATATACAATATGATATTTTAAGCTCAGCTTTTCTCTGAGCTAGTGACTGGTGATTTCGGTTCGATAAAAAAGGTAACCTCTCCTGTGTGTATCTGACTACCATATAAATTTTAAAGGTTCAAATGGCTTGGTGGCATTTTGGTATGGCAGATCAGGTTAGGGAGGTTTCGTCAACCATTATGATATATATAATATTCCAAATCCAAAACTCAAACACACTAGCCAAGAAAATAAAATCAAAAACATAACAAAAGATTTCACTGTTACAAGCAGACATCTCAAGTGTTAAAAAGTATAACTACTTATTCATAAGTATCCCTTATTCCTTATGCATACATTGTAGATTTTTCATTAAAATCGGTTTTCATTTTGAAATTATGGAAAAACTAAGAGGCCTACACATACATGTATTCCATAATTCTCTGTGGCTATTTCTTCTCTTTCTGTAGGTCGTCACCATCAATTTTTTTCCCAGTAAGGTCAATCGTTATTAATTTTTTTCTCAGTTTTTTAGATTGTATTGAGGAAAAACCAGGGAAGAAACCTTAGACAGCAAAAATGGATTCAGAAAAATATTCTACCAGCATTCATGAGTTTTCTGATTCAAGGCCCTTCAACTCTAACAAAACTTTTTCATACAGCAACTGAGAATATTTCACTTCATCATCAGCAGAAACCCATTACCAGCCAAAAGATGAAGAAAAGTCAAAAATGTACCCCAGTTTGATATCAGCAGACCAGGCCCTTCATTGAGTATTATGCTTCTGGATGTTAGCAGCCCTTCATTTAGCAGTAATGTGCCTTCGAATGTAATTGCTGAACCAATATTTGTAGAGAATTTTACCAAGATTCCAGGTTTGAAGTTTCTCACAATGGGTGAGTAATCTATTTTAGACTTTTTTCATATTTTTTTGATAAAAAAAAATATGTAGTAAAATTATTGACGAAACTAACATCTATGCTACTAAAGATAAAAGTATGTTTAATTGGCATGATTGCCTTCCTTATTAGAATTTTGTAACAGCTTCATTACTGATTACTTTTGCCAATTGGTAAACAAAATCTAGAATGATTTATCTTTTATTAATAATTAATAATATTGAATAATAGGAAATATCTAATATTCTACATATTTATATTATATAATATGAGCAGGTATACTTCTCTGGAAGACATATTGAAAGAGGTAGAATATAAACATTTTTTATATAAATATGTGTCGTCTTAGAATCTTTTTAGTAATCTTTGACTGCCTCTTGAAACGAGAATTTTTTTCATATTCTAAATTTGTAAATTGTTTTCTGTATTGAAGATGTTATGAACAAGGTTTGTGAATCAAAAGTCTAATATCAAAATAATTTTGAGAAAATAATGAAAAATTATGAACGCAAAACTTTAGTGCATTCTTGTTTATTAGACTTTTGAGTTTTCCCATTTCAAATTATATGGCATTTCACTATTTTATTGTATTTATAATGGTAAGTAATAATATTTCCACTTCCTTCATTATTTTTACATTTTCATAAAATTTTAATATTTTTTTTATCTTTTATTAGGGAGAATGTTTTTTTCTCCCAGATGCCTAAAAGGTTTTTCAACTTCGGGGGTGCAAGAAAAAATGAAGAATTCTTATCTTTCTAAATTTTTAGGTTCTGAAGGTACAAATTATCTCAGGTAAGAAGTGTTATATGTTAATAGAAAGGAAATCTTTTGAGGAATACAAAGAAATTACCACTGAAGATGTAATTTTAAGTTTAATTAATAATAAATTAAATATTATGAACAAACAATAAAATAATAATTATTTTTGATGTGAAAATTTCTTTTTTTTTTCTTATCTTTTATATAGGTATCACTATTTATCTTAGGCTTATTATTTTTCTTAGGTTTTTTCTAATTTCTAGCAATGTAGAGGTTTTTGCTCTAACATTATTAAAACTGAAGTTATTGTGAAAATTGTGACTTAGGTCAGTTTTTTTAAGAAATTCAAAAAAACTTTTAAATAAGTTAATTGCTTCAGAATAATAAATTTTCAATAGTAAGGACTTTGTAATGATTAGTCAATGTCTGTATTCCAATTATAATAAACTATATATAATTATTCAAAACAATACAATAATTAATACAGTAAAAATATTTTTAAAACAAATATATACCATAATTTAATAGAAGTAATTTCAACTATCTAAGTAGTCATTATCAACTAGATTCAATTTTTATTACAAAAAAAAAAAAAAACGTTACAAATGTATACAAAAATAATTACATCTTACATCAATTTTCCCACAATTCATTAATTTTTATATTATACAGCCTGTCTATTTATCAAATTCCATTTTTTACTAACACATCTTCTTTACTTTTACATTTATTATTATTTCTTTCAATACACAAAATCTTAACTTTATTAAAATCAAAATCAAAACCATAATTACATGTAACATTCTGATCAAAAACTACTGAAGATGATATATCATCATTTCTAACATTCTCTTCTTTTGATTTTTGTACTCGTTTATATAACAACCAATGCTCCTTTGATCTTTTCTTGAATATACATCAAGATTTACCTAATATACATTTCCACAAGCACACAGCCATTTATATATTACACAACTTTGATTTAAAATACTACATCTATTTTTTGAATTATTTATCAATCTATTTAAATTAGAAGTAGTATAAAATGTGACTCTACATATATTTTTATATCTGTTTTATACATTTCACTTGTTTATTACAAATAATTATGGTTTTGATTTTGTTTTTAATAAAGTAAAAATTTTGGTTATTGAAAGAAATAATAGTAAAGGTAAAATTAAAAAAGCTATGTTAATAAAAAATAGAAAGCAACATTTGATAAATAGACAGGCTGCTAATATAAAAATTAATGAACTGCAGGAAAATTAATGTATGACATAATTGTTTTTGTATACATTTGTAGCAGTTTTTTGTAATACAATTTGAATCTAGTTGATAACGACTACTTAGATAGTTGAAAGTACTTCTATTAAATTATGGCATATATTTGTTTTTAAAATATATTTTACTGTATTAATTATTGTATTGTTTTGAATATATATATATATATATGTGTGTGTGTGTGTGTGAAAATATATGTGACTTATATATAGTCTTTAGCAAATATTGTCAATTAATGAAATTAGTAGTTATTTAAAATTAATTCCAAATTTATTGCTGTTCTTCCTTGTGTAAAGCCTTATTCCTAATATTAACATAACAGTGAGAATTATTATTACTGTATGTCTGATTACAACAACCTATTCATTGAGATAAATATGTGTCATAAAATAAGGATTATGTTAATTAAGATTGAACACCCATTCAAAATTCTCACTAAGAAAAATTGCACATTAGTGATATAATTATTTCATTTTTTTTGTAAAATTATACTATAAAGCTTAGTAAATCATAATCAAGCCATTAGAGGTATGGGTGTAAAATTGAGGATTATCAGAAAATGTAATCTATACTTGATATAAACATATTAGGGTGTTAAGGAGAATACTTTGGGTGCAAATTTCCATGAATTCATATTGATATCAAATTGTGTGGTTATCTTTAAAATTATACATTTTTAATCTTACTAAATAGTGATCTAGCATGTATCTAGATTATCAATTATTTTGTATTTTTATATATCTAGCCATGTAACCATTTATTTATATTAATGGACTTAGTATGTCATGCTGATTTAACAAATAATAATGATAATATATAGCGGTAGAGGACAATTCATTATTCAGTGATTCTATTTACATATATATAAATTATTTATTAGTCTCCATCTGCTAAATGATTGTCCAACATTAAACTCGAGTTGACATTTTGGATCTATATGCTAAATAAAAGGCTCTCTATATGATCATTCAATAAATTACTTGAAATGATTGCATATTGATGTTTATATTATATTTTCTTAAGTACATGTACCTAATAAACGACAATGGTGACCTCTACAAATCTTAACACATGATTTATTTAAGATTTGTAGAGGTTCCTACTGTCGTTTTTCAGACCCACATTCTTATGGTTATAGCCTTAAAATGAGTATGGGCTTAACAAATTTAATTATTACAACTTTATATTATATTTTCGCAATTGTCTTACGTAATACTATACCAATATATGATTATTATGACGTACTTTCGCTTCTTCATAAAATTTTAATTACCAATATTTTAATAATTTTATTATTATCTGTTTAAACATAATTCATTGCAATATTATTTCAATAGTAGAAGTAAGATTTGCAAAATTTTTGAAAAAATTGTTTTTATTGATATTTTTTTTATATAACATGCCAGGTTGTATTGATTATTACATCAATCATTGTATTTAAGAAAAAAATATTTATTCTCAATACTTCCTATAAACAACCAACCACACCAAGAATAACAAACCAAAAATTTTTATACCATACATTTAAACCCTACCCAAATGTTTCAATAACAAACTAGCTAAGGATTTACCATCACATATCACTCACCTTCCAATATAAACAGACTTATCAATAATTCCAAGAACAAAACCACATCTTTACTCACCCTCACGTCATGTATAAAATGACCTGCCCGCAAGCTAACTGATAGGCTGCATATTATGGGCTGAACAGGACCAATATTGCCAACAGAGTGACTCAGCATAAATACCTTTCCAATAAAAGTAAAACCAAACAGGAAGGCAATTCCATCTTTGTTGAGCTTGAAAAAACAACAGGACATAGATTCAAACCGACGTCTGCTAACATCGTTTGCTCAGAAAGACACGATGCTAAACTCAAGATCGGAGAAACATTACACATGACAAGCGGTTCTATCCCGAAAATGACAGTTACAACTAATTTGCATTATTTTGCATAAATTTTTCTTCTAACAACGCAGTTTTTAATAAGATAGTTCCTATGAATATGAGAACAAGAAGTCTCTCGAAAGCCCTCAGCTAAAATAGGATTTTATATTTGCTTTCGATTATATATACTAGCGTCATTATCTGTGCGTACAGCACATATTTAGTACATCAAATATTGTATTTAAAAAAAAATATCAAAAAGTTATTATTAACCTAGACCATGTTCGTTATATATATACAGTTTTAAAACAAACATTCTTCTAACGTAACTTTATATTAATGTCCAATATATATATATATATTGAACAATCCTATAGATAATTAAAAATCATTTTATATACATTATTTTATTTATAAACAAATATATATATATAAAATAAATAAAAAAACTTTAGTTTTTATAATCGCAAGTTTATTAAATTAAGTCAAGTAACGTATGACTTATTTTTAGCTACTAAAACAAATGTAAACATTTTCAAATTAAACTTATACATTTGTTCCAAATAATAATTTGTTCTTTAGAACGATACTACTGCCCTCTTTTGATAATATTAAAGCAATATTTTTCAACATTATTTTATATTCTACAGATAGATATGTTGGCATGATTTTGGGCAATGGAACAAACTCAGCAGTATAAAGTCTATCGATAGAGGCCACACTTCTGGTAATCGACGTTAGTCATTAATTATTATTATTTTTAATAAAGAAATTATTTTTATCACCATTTAAATAAAAATATTTCATCTCTGTTGCTTTGAGAAAAATACATTTATTTATAAAATCATAAAATAAAAAATGGAAATATTTTTTTTTTTATAAACGGTCAAAAAAGAGTACCTTATATAATGCAAATAAAATATAACTAATGAACAGCCTACCTGTTTAAAAAATAATTTATTATTAAAAAAATCAGTAATAATAGATCATTATTTTATTTCCAAACATAGTCGACTCTTTGTTTTTATTAAGGCCAGTATAAGTTGAATGTAGTTTCTCTAAACCATGAACCATAGACACTCTTTTCCACATCACACCATGCAAACGTATATTTTATCTATTTTATTTACCAACCTCTTGGATGAAAAAAGAGAGTAAAATAAATGAGTAGAGACTAACGAAATTATAAAGAAGGTAAACCATGTTTAATAGGGATCATATTTATTATTACAAAAACAATGTATAAAACTGGTATAGAGAACTCTTGACTAAAAATTATATTAAGAAAAGATTTTAAAAAATTAGAAATTAATAAAAACTACATTTTTATTTTTTATATTTTAATATTTTTAATATTAGTCTGTACTTATTTTATATGCACATAAAGTACGAGTTAGATAATTTTATCACCTTTATATATATATAAACAAAAAAAACATAAATCCAATAAATAATATTATATTTCAACCAGAGGACTGGTTTTCATATATATATAGGTGTGTGTGTGTGTGTCAGCAAAGACATTTTATAATAAAATTTATAACGGCATGGAATTAATGATCCGAGATAAATAGAATGCTTTAATACTAAGCCAAGAGGTGATAGTTTAATGTACTGTTAAAATTTAAAAAATAAAGCGATCAAAAATAAAATATAGCTTCGTTATATATAGGGTATATGAGCACAGATTTTCACATGACCCACGACTCTCCACACTATATCGTAACACTGATACATTTGAACACATATATGTTGAAAAGATAAATAATCACCAATAATCGTATTTCATGCTAAACCAGCAATCATAAGTTGGTCCAGATTACCATCTCTACACATGTATGCTATAAGTGCTCAGATACATATTAAGATAGCCAATCTTCATACTTTAATGGATAGGCTTCAATCTACTCCACACTCCAACTTTTCAATCATCCATCCAATTGAAAATCTGATGATGGAATGCTCAAAGGCCATTAAAGTATGAAGATTGGCTATCTTAATATATATCTGAGCACTTATAGCATATATGTGTAGAGATGGTAATCTGGACCAACTGATGATTGTTGGTTTAGCAAGAAATATGTAAATTGGTGATTATTTATCTTTTCAATATATATGTGTTCAAGTGTATCAGTGTTATGAGATAGTGTGGAGAGTGAGGGGTAATGTATAAGTCTGTGCTCATATACTCTATATATTACATATATGGACACGGGTATATAATAAGCCTGTGTTTCAGTAATTATATAGCTTTGTTAAAAGTACGGATAATTTTATTGGAAGAGATTATAAAACATGTAATAACGGTTAAGATATAATTTATATTGTTTTGTAATTTGGTTTAATGGGTTTAACGCAATAGAAGACTTAAAATTTTCAAAAGTGTAAAAAATAGAAACTGCATAGAGAATGTAAATATATTGAGTATATTAAAGACATTACAGTAAATTTAAGACTAAAACGAAAGTCTAAGTTTGCTAAGTTGGATAATTATAACGAGACGATACTGAATAATAAATCGCTAGAGAATATTTTTAAAAATATATAAAAAATAAAGTAAACATGTGTAATCATATAAAAAGAAAATTATAAATTTATATAAAAATTGAGTTATTTAATTATCAGAAAACTATGTTTGTTATAAATAAAGAATCCAGTTTCTGCAAAATATTTATAAAATTAATCTAGAAAGAGATTTAAATTTGAATAATTAAACATTCATTAAGCAACAAACATACAATAAAATAATGTTTTAAATATGTAAAAAAGTGAATCATTTCAGCTTTGCTAAAAATTAAAACATGGAGAATGAGTAAACAATAAGTAGAAATGGCCATTTAAGAACTCGGAGGGCTTCAACTGGAAATTAATCTTTAGATCCCCTTATTTCAAATCCGAAGAATATAATCAAATCAAGGTATTCAACAGCAGTATTCTGTCAAATAGAAAACTCCATAGAGTAATCACATTAACAATTCATCCATTTTTCCATTCCATTTTATTCATTGATCAGCTCTTCAATTTCATGTAACTCTTTCCATTTCTTATATTACCCAATAATGTCAAGGTCAATTTCTTCCATTTTTTCTTCTTATTTCTACTCACCATTTTCTCCAAAACAACTTTGATTAAACTATAATTTTTTATCAATATAACAATGTATTACTAACAAAAAACGTATCAGTAAATCATTTCCTTAATATTTATTTTCAATCTCTTGCAATCACAGTTTTGATAATCATAACACATTACAATGAAGCCACGTACTACACAGGATGATTATACATGACTTTACTTATTTGCTTTACAATAAAATGTTAATAAACAAACAATAATATGAATAATTAAATAATAAAAAAACAACAAAATTTATAAATTTAATACATTTTATAAAATATGAGTGCAAATCATATTTCAAAAAAATAAATACAATTTGAATATTAATTTTACAATATGCTAGCAAGAATTTTTCAGTCTGGAAGCAATTATGTTTTTTAAATAAAATTCCTTTAGTTTGTGTTGAAAACCCATACATTTTATATTTAGTTTATTATTTTTTTAAAATATGATTTGGTATATTACATGTAATAAAATGCTTCCTTAGCATGTTTCTAAAAGATTTACAAAAATTTTGTCAAAAAAATAGAATATCACCCAGAGTATATTTATTTGCAATGAAAGTTAGACATTTTTCTATCCATTTCTTTAAAAAATAAAAATGTGGCACAATGAACACTTCACTAAAATATATATATATATATCCCCTCCCACCAATTTATTATTAATAGCTATATTATTATTTTTTTTAAAAATTATTTATACTATAATTATATTTTATATATAGGATACTATACACATAAGTAGCAAATGTTAAAATCATGGAATTGTGGGAAAGTATGCCCTTCAAAGCTTTAGTTCACAAAGATTACTGAGATAATCGAAAGTGTTTTTAAGTGGATAAAAAATGTTAATTATTTAGTTACTGTATTGCGCTCTTTCTCAATATATGTATCATATAAACATCCCTGATGTTTTTATATATATATATATATATATATATATATACTAGGTATATATATATATATATATATATATATATATTGTAACCTAGTGTTAATGACACTTGGTTTACTTGGCATTATTTCTGCAGGAAAACAATGCTATTCTTTAAAGAAATAAAAAGATAAAATAACAATAATAATAATGGATTAATAAAGTATGCTATTCACTCACTTTGGCATGTTTTGGGTGAATAACTAATAGATTTAGTAATGCAATATCATTTTTAAAAAGAACATGAATAATTTAATTAAGATATTAATAATTAAAGCAAATTAATATAGTATAAAAACAAATATCATAAACAGTAATTGATTTTGGATGGGTAGAGGGGAAGAAGAGATGAATGTCTTATCATAGAGAACAATAACTTCTGGTAATTCCATTTGTAGAAAATGAGTTATAAATTACTGATAATTATCATTAATTAAATGTATTTATTATTATTTTTTATTGTCAAATCATTTTGTAATCTATTTAAATAATACTAAAACTATATGATTGTAATAGGTTTTTCCTTTCTTTTGTTAATGTTATAATCAAATGATTATTTTTCTGGAAGAGGTCGCTAAAGTCAAGATCATTTTGACTTTGAAAAATATAGTCTGCTTTTAGTTTTCAAGGAAGGAACAGTGCTGAAATTTGGTAACTCAATTTCTTCATTTTATTTTGCAGAAATAATTGTAATCAAAGAAAAATTTTAATAATATAATGTGTGGCTAAAATTTTTTGATAAGACATCCTGATTTCCTGTGCCATCTACCTATTTAAAGACCTTTTATACTTAAAAATGTATTGTCTCATGCTAAAGTTCAAAAATGACACATGTAACTAAAAGAGTCACGAAAAATTATATTACATCTAAATTAAGGAAGATAAATGATTTCTAAGTGAGAAATAATTATTTATTAACTTTATGTCATTTATTGATATTTTCTTGGTATAGAAAAAAAAAAATAAGTGAAATAAATATTTTGAAACCAAGGAAAATCAACTAGAAACATTTTCGCGCTCTTTCTCAATATTGTCTGCCTTTACAAGTAATGTAGTTACATACGTTAAAATATGTTTTATTCACCAAGAATTGTCTGGAAATAATAATAATGATAAATAAGATTAAATTATACACCTGTATATTTTTTTTTAAAAAAAAAAATATATATAAACTTTCTCAGAGTAAATATAGGAAAAGTTATATAGGGGCATTTTTACGGAGAAGTTACCATTAAAAAATTTATAATTCCTAAAGTATGAACAAAACCAAATATCTTAGTGACTTAATGATAAAAAATAAATGATATATTATATTACACATCAGTTGGAGTTTTTAAAACTTCCTATACATGTAAATCAGCTGCAGTTATTATCAGAATAATCTCGGAAAAATTGCTCATTTCCGTCCATAAGTAAGCTAGCTAATATGAATTGTACGTATGTCAATAATAAAAAAGAAAAGAATTGTGTATGTTTATCGTCTATCGTCAACTGTTCATTATGTTAGAATATGTATATTTTATTTTCTTTGGATCCCAAAATTGTAGCAGTTTAATTCAAGTAAGAATTAATCTTCAATTATGCTATATGTTTCTTTTTCTAATTTTTATAGAAGCACAAAATAAAAGAACACTTTTATTTAAAGGAAGTGATAAAAATGCGTTTATTGTTTTTAAACTTGCTTCGTGAAATACGACTGGATAAAGCTCTTCAATTGTTCAACAGAAAAACATTTTCTAATGAGAGAGTATGCACTTGTTAATTAATGATTGTTTAAAACTAAGTTATAAATGATATGTATTTTTTTTGTTATATCACATAGGTTAAAGTCTGTATGGTCAAGTGATATTTAATAGCCTTGTAATGACAGAGGTATGTTTTAATATAATTATTATAGGTTAAGTTGATATTTAACACGAAAGAAAAAAAATCTATAAAATATGTTTTAATTATTACATACAATTGTAGGTAGAAATTTTTGTATGTTAGATACGTAAAAGAAAAATATTTAGATATTTAAGGGGTAAAATAAATATTGAAAATTATCAGAAGTAACCAAAAAAAAAAAAAAAATGCTATAACAAAATATTTCTTGTTAAAGTTTTGAAACGAATTTATACTGTATTAATTGAGGAATTTATTCCTAATTATTCTTAAATAACACATCCACTTTATTTAGTTTAAGATAGTATGCTACCAACTATTTTTGAATGTTCCTTTATTAAAATTAAAATTATTATACTTTTATTCTATGATGTCCATTGATTTCAGATGTTGATCAAAGTATACACGGTAACATAAGTTTATTATAATCAGTGTATTTACTTATCCTGCCAAGATACAGTATTGGTATATGCTTAATATTTGCATAGGTAATAATTATAATGTATTTATTTTGTGGGATGAAAAATGATCTCCCCAAAAGCTTTGTTTTCCATGAGAGGAAGATTTTAAATATAATGTTCGGGTATGTTTATAGCCCAAGTGATCGATTCTCATAGATAGGACGATCAAGAAATTATCTAGCATTTAGTATGCTTCATTCATTTAAATCCCAGGAGAGGATTGTATTTGGTGTGTGTTCGTTGTATGCCCAAGTAAGAGGCAAGAAACCACCAAAATATTTTAATGTCGTAGATTACTTTACAGACCTTCATGATTATTCCATATTCCTCATGTGAAAATAAAGATAGCTCCACTATGGAAGGTGTTGATTATTGTGTTTAATTTTGAAAGTTCGGGCAAGATAAAGGTTATATTGGAGGTGTTAGGTCCTCAAGATCCACTTTAGTATAAATAGTGCGTTAGTAACTAAGATCAATATCTGTATTGTGCTGCTAAATATTGCTAGTATTTGACAAGTAAATCAATGGAGAAAGTAATTAAAATTGCGTAATTTAAAACGCTTATTTACTGAAGGAATATTCAAATGCAATATTTAATTCTGGTTAGTAATTAAATAATACTCATATTTAAAATTATATGTATGAATAACATTTGTATCATAACTTAAGTTAGCATTAAGTTAAATGTAAGATAGTAAGTGTAACTTCTGATAACTGGCCTATAATTAGAATAGGTTATCCCCTTAAAGACCATAAATAAAGTAAATGTATTAGAAATAAATTTAATATTTTGCGTATTACATATGATTGGATTAATCATTTAAAAAAAAAAAAAAAAAAGAAAACAAAAATAGTTAGTCAATAATTTTGAATAAAAGCTTCTACAAGGTTACCAAAATTTAATAAACAATGTATTGGTAATGAAATGTACATTTAGTTAATCAATCCATATGATTGCATACAGGAGAAGTAGTAACCTCTAGTCCATAACCAAAAGAGTATACAGATTAATGTCAGTTATATTTTATATTTTTGTATTACTATGGGATTATTGAATAAATGTTCATATATTTTTTTGTGATAATAATAAATTATAGTCTTGTTAAAATTTGTTGTAGATTCATTTTTTTTGTTTTTATATGCTAAATATAAGTGTTTGCACAATATTTGCAAAACCTTTTCTTGAGTCCGAAATCATTCCCAATTCTTAAAAACTTAATATACCAGATAAATAAAGTTGAGCAGATCGGAATATGTCATTATATTTTAGTTTAATGATAATTATTTATGGAGTTGAAAACTTAAGACAAACATTCACCTTTGTGTAAAGAAAAAAAAATGAATTTATTCCCAAATCATTAACTTTGGTTGCACATTATTCCATTCCCATTTAGTTAAATTGTCTAAGTAATAAATCTTAGTTATATTATTGTGTTGTCATGGATGATGGAAGGACACAAAAAGCACCCTTGTCTTTTTATTATTCTGACTGAGATTCTGAAAAAAAAAAGGGCTGTGTTATTCAAAATTATATGTCATTATTGAATAGAATTATCATCTCTTTAAATAATATAGCAGTTGATATGAGAGATGAAGACACATTGAATTTAAGAAAAATAAATGTTTCCTATAGCCGACCAGAATGCCAGTCATATGCGCCAAGCATTTCCTTACATGAAACAAAGAACCCTGAGATTAATATTATTATAATTATTCTTTAAATTAATAAGTGATCAATTATTGTTGTTATTACAATCATGGCATGGCTTAAGAGAATTGAAGGTACAATTGTATTATATGAAAGGTATTTTAGATCATATTGGAAAATTAATGGATATGTGGCTTTATTTTTTTTTGGTTGCCTTAACAACAACCTGAAAAATTGGTGTCAACAAGTGCAGACAAAATAACCTAATACAGCTCAGAGTATGATTAGTGTCTAAGTGCAAACTAGGCTAATAAAGAATTACTGAATAAACAGATTTCTATCTTATTAGGTTAGAAATGGCCGCCCAACTAAAGGGGCCATCGATGGCTATAGCTGGCCACGATGAATTTAGTAGACTTTTCTGGAAGTCAATATTAATATTGTTTGCACTTGAATGGATTAGTTATTCATTGATTAAAAATATTTGCCAATAATGAATTTTTTAGCCATAAGATATTATGTGAATATCTATTATATGATCTAATCTTTTGCCACTGAAAAATAAATAATTAAGTTGTTAGTTTATGATGTTGTAGTCTGTAGGCAATTCCATAAAACACTGTAATGATTTTATCATTTATGATGATCTGTTTGTCTGGTCTTGTGATTAGCACTTATGCTATATTACATAATATCTAATGAGATTTCTATGGACCAAGAAGCATATGAAGAAAAAAAAAAGAGCATATTTAGTAGTTAATGTTGGAGCTTTAGGGATATCAAATGTCAGAGCATAGTTTTTGGTGTAGATTGTTTTGGTAGGAGAGGCATGGAGGCAGGATGTCTTGTCAATAATTTCTTATAGATAAATTTATTAATAGTTCATTGCTAATATTTCAGTACTTTTAAATACTAAAAGAGTTAGAATTTAATATGAATGAAAACAAAGATAATCATAGTATTTCTGAGGATTTGGGAGGATCCCAAGAGTTACAATCTCCTGATACACAGACTCCATATTTTAGTGTAGAATTAAAAGAGGAAGGGGAAGATTTGGATATAGCTAACCCAGAAGAAGCCACAATAATAAAGGGAAGACATGAAAATGAGCCAGATCAATTAATGAGAAATACATTGGAGGAATTCTTGAAAAAATTAGAAAAATCAAATAGTGAATTAAAAAGTGAATTAAAAAGTCAGATCCAAAACTCAAATAGTAAATTAGAACAATCAAATAGTGAAATAAAAAGTCAGATCCAAAACTCAAATAGTAAATTAGAACAATCAAATAGTGAATTAAAAAGTCAGACCCAAAACTCAAATAGTGAATTAAAAAGTCAGATCCAAAACTCAAATATTAAATTAGAACAATCAAATAGTGAATTAAAAAGTCAGATCCAAAACTCAAATAGTGAATTAAAAAGTCAGATACAAAATTTAGATATTAAATTAGACAATCAAGTACAGGAGATAAAGGGACTTAAGGGAAGATTTGAGAAATCATGTAGAAGAATCAAAATTGGCCTCTGAAAAGCTGGAAATAAGAATAAGGAAAGAGATCGAAATAAATTCTGAAAGGGCAGAAAATATGATTGAGGCTATCCAGCAGGACTTTAATAGTCAATATATTGTATTAAACAATGAAGTACAGGAAATAAGAAATTATCAAAAGGAAACAGTAGTATTTCAAAGAGAAATTCAGGATAGAGTTGAATCTATTAAGGGAGAATTAGACAGTTCTAGAAGTGAAGTTAGTAATTTGAAAGAGGATGTTAAAAATATAACTCTAGAACCTGACAATGTAGTGAAAGGATGTCAGAGCCAGATTACCAGATTAATAGCTAAACTAGAAACTCAAGAGTTGACCCAATGTGAGATTAATCAAAATCTAGAAAGTGAGCTAAGTCAAGTTATGGGAAGAGTAGAAAATTTTAATGATATAATAAAGAGTAATGCACAGCTATTACATAATAATCTCCAAGATGAAATAAAGGAATTAATGACTTAAGTGTGAGAGTAAAGTCTATCAAAGATTAGAAGATAAATTCGGGATAGATAAAGATGAAATTATTAACCAATTGGAACAACAGATTAAACACTTAAATGTAGGCCTAGAAGATAGTTCAAAGAGAATAGACTGTGAATGGCAGAACTATAAGTTAAAATTAGAGAATCGAATGCAAGCTATAGACTATAATAGGGATAATTTTACAAAAAGTAAAAAAAGTTGTTCAAAGTAAAGGTTTATCTGAAACTCAAGTAAAGGAAATAAATAATGGTCATAATAACCAAGTAATGTCTGAGTTACATATGGTAATTAGTCCAGTAGAATCAATATACAATCCATTAAATGAGGCTAGAAGTAAAGTGATGCTAGAGCCAGAAAGTAATAGCTCCATGGCCTTAAAATTCTTAAAAATAAAATTTTTTAGAGGTGAATATCTGGAGAATCCACACGAGTATCTCCAGAATCTGGAGGAGTTGTTCACCTTATGTCATTTATCTGAGATAGAAAAGATTGCTATTGCCGCTAACCATTTGTGTGCAGCATCTAAAGACTGGTGGCAATCATTATTTATTAAACCAGAAACATATGGAGACTTCAAATATCTTATGTTAGCCAGTTTTTGGGGGGAAGACCGCCAAGATAACCTGAGATATCAGATATCTCAGGAAAGATATCATGTAAATAAGGGTAGTTATACTGAGTTTTTCAGGAGTCAGGCCGTCAAATTGAAAACCTTGACAGCTTATCCTTTATCTGAGACACAAATTGTGCAAATAATTCGCCATAATCTGCCGAGGCATATAGAGCAGATCTTGATTGCTGCTGACAGACATACCATAGAAGAGGTAGTAGAAATTTTAGATTCGTTAGAGACCAGCGATAGGAATATTGATAATAGAATTGGGGTAAATAAAGACACCCATCCGATGGTGAGTAATATCAATTTTGCAGATAGGTCACATATGGGAAGGAGGATGTTAGTTAGAGAAAAAGGATATTATAGGACGAATCCCTATGGTAGACAGAATAGCCACCTCAGTAGGCCAACAGTTAAGAGTAGAATTCTGAATGAGAATCAGCCTTCTAATAGTGGTATACCAACAATACCAAAGAAAAATATAAAAGGTAGTAAAAGTAGCGGGGCATTAAATTAAAAAGGACCTCGCAGGAACATTCCTCACTTCGGGGCCCTATTTTTAAACATATGGGAAACAGCATAATGTAGAACATGACCAAGCACAGGCCAGAATTAACCTTAAAAAGATGGGTGATAAATGCACTCGTTATTCCAAAACCAGTCCACATCCTTTTAAAGTCCATGATTTTGTTTTAATTAGAACCCCCCTGTGAGTAATCTCCGGAAACATGTTTAGAAAATTTATGTATCTTTATGAAGGCCCCTATGATATTGTGAAACAAGTGGGTGAGAATGCTTTTTTGGTCTCAACCCCTGATGGAACAAGAGGTACCTATAATGCCCGAAGCTTACTACCATATCCCAAGCAAAATTAAATCCTTTAAATTGTATTTATTGATATAAGAAAGAAGTAGGATATAAACTTAGTAATACCATAAGAAGTGTTAAAAATGCATATATTATTTTATTTTTTATTTATTATAACGGTGGGAGAATTGTAACCTAGTGTTATTGACACTTGGTTTACTTGGCATTATTTCTGCAGGAAAACAATGCTATTCTTTAAAGAAATAAAAAGATAAAATAACAATTGTAATAATGGATTAATAAAGTATGCTATTCACTCACTTTGGCATGTTTTGGGTGAATAACTAATAGATTTAGTAATGCAATATCATTTTTAAAAAGAACATGAATAATTTAATTAAGATATTAATAATTAAAGCAAATTAATATAGTATAAAAACAAATATCATAAACAGTAATTGATTTTGGATGGGTAGAGGGGAAGAAGAGATGAATGTCTTATCATAGAGAACAATAACTTCTGGTAATTCCATTTGTAGAAAATGAGTTATAAATTACTGATAATTATCATTAATTAAATGTATTTATTATTTTTTTTATTGTCAAATCATTTTGTAATCTATTTAAATAATACTAAAACTATATGATTGTAATAGGTTTTTCCTTTCTTTTGTTTATGTTATAATCAAATGATTATTTTTCTGGAAGAGGTCGCTAAAGTCAAGATCATTTTGATTTTGAAAAATATAGTCTGCTTTTAGTTTTCAAGGAAGGAACAGTGCTGAAATTTGGTAACTCAATTTCTTCATTTTATTTTGCAGAAATAAATGTAATCAAAGTAAAATTTTAATAATATAATGCGTGGCTAAAATTTTTTGATAAGACGTCCTGATTTCCTGTGCCATCTACCTATTTAAAGACCTTTTATACTTAAAAATATATTGTCTCACGCTAAAGTTCAAAAATGACAGATGTAACTAAAAGAGTCACGAAAAATTATATTACATCTAAATTAAGGAAGATAAATGATTTCCAAGTGAGGAATAATTATTTATTAACTTTATGTCATTTATTGATATTTTCTTGGTATAGAAAAAAAAAAAATAAGTGAAAGAAATATTTTGAAACCAAGGAAAATCAACTAGAAACATTTTTGTGCTCTTTCTCAATATTGTCTGCCTTTACAAGTAATGTAGTTACATACGTTAAAATATGTTTTATTCACCAAGAATTGTCTGGAAATAATAATAATGATAAATAAGATTAAATTATGCACCTGTATATTTTTTTTTTAAAAAAAATATATATATATAAACTTTCTCAGAGTAAATATAGGAAAAGTTATATAGGGGCATTCTTACGGAGAAGTTACCGTTAAAAAATTTATAATTCCTAAAGTATGAACAAAACCAAATATCTTAGTGACTTAATGATAAAAAATAAATGATATATTATATTACACATCAGTTGGAGTTAGTAAAACTTCCTATACATGTAAATCAGCTGCAGTTATTATCAGAATAATCTCGGAAAAATTGCTCATTTCCGTCCATAAGTAAGCTAGCTAATATGAATTGTACGTATCGTCAATAATAAAAAAAGAAAAGAATTGTGTATGTTTATCGTCTATCGTCAACTGTTCATTATGTTAGAATATGTATATTTTATTTTCTTTGGATCCCAAAATTGTAGCAGTTTAATTCAAGTAAGAATTAATCTTCAATTATGCTATATGTTTCTTTATCTAATTTTTATAGAAGCACAAAATAAAAGAACACTTTTATTTAAAGGAAGTGATAAAAATGCATTTATTGTTTTTAAACTTGCTTCGTGAAATACGACTGGATAAAGCTCTTCAATTGTTCAACAGAAAAACATTTTCTAATGAGAGAGTATGCACTTGTTAATTAATGATTGTTTAAAACTAAGTTATAAATGATATGTATTTTTTTTGTTATATCACATAGGTTAAAGTCTGTATGGTCAAGTGATATTTAATAGCCTTGTAATGACAGAGGTATGTTTTAATATAATTATTATAGGTTAAGTTGATATTTAACATGAAAGAAAAAAAATCTATAAAATATGTTTTAATTATTACATACAATTGTAGGTAAAAATTGTTGTATGTTAGATACGTAAAAGAAAAATATTTAGATATTTAAGGGGTAAAATAAATATTGAAAATTATCAGAAGTAACTAAAAAAAAAAATGCTATAACAAAATATTTCTTGTTAAAGTTTTGAAACGAATTTATACTGTATTAATTGAGGAATTTATTCCTAATTATTCTTAAATAACACATCCACTTTATTTAGTTTAAGATAGTATGCTACCAACTATTTTTGAATGTTCCTTTATTAAAATTAAAATTATTATACTTTTATTCTATGATGTCCATTGATTTCAGATGTTGATCAAAGTATACACGGTAACATAAGTTTATTATAATCAGTGTATTTACTTATCCAGCCTAGATACAGTATTGGTATATGCTTAATATTCACATAGGTAATAATTATAATGTATTTATTTTGTGGGATGAAAAATGATCTCCCCAAAAGCTTTGATTTCCATGAGAGAAAGATTTTAAATATAATGTTCGGGTATGTTTATAGCCCAAGTGATCGATTCTCATAGATAGGACGATCAAAAATTTATTTAGCATTTAGTATGCTTCATTCATTTAAATCCCAGGAGAGGATTGTATTTGGTGTGTGTTTGTTGTATGCCCAAGTAAGAGGCAAGAAACCACCAAAATATTTTAATGTCGTAGATTACTTTACAGACCTTCGTGGTTATTTCATATTCCTCATGTGAAAATAAAGATAGCTCCACCATGGAAGGTGTTGATTATTGTGCTTAATTTTGAAAGTTCGGGCAAGATAAAGGTTATATTGGAGGTGTTAGTTTCTCAAGATCCACTTTAGTATAAATAGTGCATTAGTAACTAAGATCAATATCTGTATTGGGCTGCTAAATATTGCTAGTGTTTGACAAGTAAATCAATGGAGAAAGTAATTAAAATTGCGTAATTTAAAATGCTTATTTACTGAAGGAATATTCAAATGCAATATATAATTCTGGTTAGTAATTAAATAATACTCATATTTAAAATTATACGTATGAATAAAATTTGTATCATAACTTAAGTTAGCATTAAGTTAAATGTAAGATAGTAAGTGTAACTTCTGATAACTGGCCTATAATTAGAATAGGTTATCCCCTTAAAGACCATAAATAAAGTAAATGTATTAGAAATAAATTTAATATTTTGCGTATTACATATGATTGGATTAATCATTTAAAAAAAAAAAAAAAAGAAAACAAAAATAGTTAGTCAATAATTTTGAATAAAAGCTTCTACAAGGTTACCAAAATTTAATAAACAATGTATTGGTAATGAAATGTACTTTTAGTTAATCAATCCATATGATTGCATACAGGAGAAGTAGTAACCTCTAGTCCATAACCAAAAGAGTATACAGATTAATGTCAGTTATATTTTATATTTTTGTATTACTATGGGATTATTGAATAAATGTTTATATATTTTTTTGTGATAATAATAAATTATAGTCTTGTTAAAATTTGTTGTAGATTCATTTTTTTGTTTTTATATGCTAAATATAAGTGTTTGCACAATATTTGCAAAACCTTTTCTTGAGTCCGAAATCATTCCCAATTCTTAAAAACTTAATATACCAGATAAATAAAACTGAGCAGAGCGGAATATGTCATTATTTTTTAGTTTAATGATAATTATTTATGAAGTTGAAAACTTAAGACTAAACATTCACCTTTGTGTAAAGAAAAAAAATGAATTTATTCCCAAACCATTAACTTTGGTTGCACATTATTCCATTCCCATTTAGTTAAATTGTCTAAGTAATAAATCTTAGTTATATTATTGTGTTGTCATGGATGATGGAAGGACACAAAAAGCACCCTTTCTCTTTTTATTATTCTGACTGAGATTCTGAAAAAAAAAGGCTGTGTTATTCAAAATTATATGTCATTATTGAATAGAATTATCATCTCTTTAAATAATATAGCAGTTGATATGAGAGATGAAGACACATTGAATTTAAGTAAAATAAATGTTTCCTATAGCCGACCAGAATGCCAGTCATATGCGACAACACAATACCGCCGAGCATTTCCTTACATGAAACAAAGAACCCTGAGATTAATATTATTATAATTATTCTTTAAATTAATAAGTGATCAATTATTGTTGTTATTACAATCGTGGCATGGCTTAAGAGAATTGAAGGTACAAATGTATTATATGAAAGGTATTTTAGATCATATTGGAAAATTAATGGATATGTTGCTTTATTTTTTTTGGTTGCCTTAACAACAACCTGAAAAATTGGTGTCAACAAATGCAGACAAAATAACCTAATACAGCTCAGAGTATGATTAGTGTCTAAGTGCAAACTAGGCTAATAAAGAATTACAGAATAAACAGAGGCGTATGTGGATAGGTTGTTTTTTTTTAATTTTAATGGCAGTTGAGGCAGGTTCAAAAAAATTAACCGAAAGTACTTCTGCGAATTTAAAGATTGTTTATAATAGTTTGTTACCATTATTATTATTTTTATTGTAATTTATATATATATATATATATATATATAAATATACATATTTAAACTGATAATCATTATATATATATATATATATATATATATATATATATAGAATGATTATCAGTTTAAATATGACCAGTAGGTGACAATATAGAAGATAGAGTGATTATAACCTAAATTTTATTCTATCTGATTATACACCATCAATAATGGCTTGACTGAAACCAACATCATGGATAAGTCATCGTACAGACCCATTCATATTTTCTGATCATCATCTACCCACATATATATTATAATTCCATAATTAGGTTCTAAACTAATTTTGTCATGAAATGCTAAATCAAAATATTTTATTTTACATATTTAAGTAAAATACTTGTCTATCATTTGAAAATTATACTTTTAAATAATAATGGTTACTTTATTTATAACAATAAAATATTAACAATTTAACATGTTTTATATACACATATATACATAATCAATAAAATTGGATACGTATGATAAAAAGAAAAAAAAATATTTATTATAATTCTGAGAAATTATTTATTTTTGTATCTCCAGTTTTTTCCCAAACTTGACTAATTGTCATTTCAAATGTTAATAAAAGTTTAAATTATAAAAGGAAGATTTTTTGAATTACAATAAGTTTCTTTTAATCATTCTTTGTAGAGATAAAAATAAATAAATGTTTCATATGTGTGTTAAGATTTTCAGTGATTATTGATATATTATAATGGCTTCAAGTAATAACAATAAAAGCTAACAGATTCTTCTGACAAGATTTTCTTTAATTATGCTTAATAAATGTTTGATATGTGTGTTTGTTCTTCACCCTCAGCATATTCCTCTTATACTCCATTGTTTATTTTTTTTATTTTTTTATTTTGCATAATTAAATAATGTTTTAAAATAGCATAAACATATAAACCTGATATTGGTAGGTATAATCATGTACTTGTCTTCAGGACAAGAGCATTACATTTTAGCATAAAGTCTACATCTTTAGAAAAATGAGTAAATACTCTGATTAAATTTTTATTCAGCCATAATAAATAAACAAAATGAAGTTACATGAAAATCAGAATTATGGCTGTAATTTGTGAGTTAAAACCAACTGGTAAATAAAACAGCTAATGTTTTATAGGAACCTTTTGAATACAGAAAACATTTACAGTTTACTATTTTTATTGATTCCTGTCTGTTAATATACAACTCTAATTTTTTTAATATAAATTATTTCCACATATTAAAATACTTCAACAATTACATCCATTTTAAATTATTAACATATATTGTACTGCTATCAAATATAAGAGTTAAAAACACAGATATTCTGCATTACATATATAATTATTTTAAAATAAATGATGAAATTGATTTTGAAAAGAAAAGAAAAGTGAGAATAATAAAATAAAAAGGGAATATAAGTTTTAAATACTTTTTTTAAACACAAACTTGCAAAAAAAATATAGTATTGTGTCACCATTTTCTTTTAAAAACAAAAGAAAGTTTTAATATTAAAAGGTAAATGGGGGAGGGGGGATTCTAAGTAAATGTTGAAACTAGTTTTTCTTTTTTATAAACAAAAACAAATGCATGGATGAAAAAGTAAGAAATAATAATGAATAAATGTAAAAAAATGAAACCAAATTAAAAATACAATTTGTAAAAAAAGAAAAACTTTTAAATTTGCAATTCATTAAAGATTTTTTGGCTGATAAAACAAAATATAACTCCCAATTGGATTAATTAAAAAAAAACATGGACATTATTTTATTGAAATATTACATTAATCTAAGCAATAGATTAGATTAAAATTGAATACAAAATATAATTAAAGAAATAGAAAATTAATTATACTGATCTAAGGATGATAAGGGAAAACAATGAAAGGGAGAAATATAAAAGACTGAATAGACAAAAGATTATTAATTGCCATTGCCATTCAGATTGTTTCAGATGCAGTATAATTATTACTCAACATGGCTATCTTACTATAAAATTGAAGAAGAGAAGACAGCAAAAAGCTATCCACATTTCCAGTATGCATATGCATAGAACTATCTTCACTAAAGGCTGACCGAGCAGTAAAGTGTTCAGCTAGCCTTCGATTCTAGCTCTCAGTACCATAATTTTTTTTCTATCTGGAATTCATGCACACCTCATGATCTGTGAACTACCATTAATCTACCTCTCCCTTATAGTAAATTGTAAATCAACAAGAAGCCAAAACCATTGATGAAAATCAAAGACAAACTTGTTGGTAATCAACAAGGAAGGAAACAAGAAAGGAACTGAATCATTAAAAATATAATGCACTATCCAAAATCCTAGGTAAGTATAATTACTATTCTCCCATTCTAAATATTTGCATGTATTGTAACATACATATTTGTACAACCACATAACAGGGTCCAGAGTCTAGGCAAAGTACACCAAAGCTAACTGAAGTGAGGTGGTGAGACCTATAATCTGACCAAACATTAACTCATTTTCTAGTACTTCATAATTTAACACCTTATGAGTGAAATTTCTGAGGTCATGCTCAGTCTAAATTGAATCTGTGAGCTGGCTTAAAACAGGATGAAATAAAGGGCTAACTATTACTTTAACTCAATGGGTATAACACCACTTAACACACTAATTGCCTTAAATAAAACAATATGTTCAACATATAAATCATTAAGAAATTGGAATAATAAAAATATGGATTGGATTGAAATACAATTATGAGCAAGAAATATATGAAACAGATTTTGTATTTTAAACATGTTTATTAAAATAATAACAATAACATAAAATAATGTATCAAAATAGCAAGGATTAATAGCATTAAATATGTGTGTCAAAAACATGCTGGCTTTTACATAATAGGTGAGATTATTGTGACCTTAACATAAAATAAATGTATGTGCAGTTAATAAATCATGCTTATAATCATGTAATATACCCATCCTATTACTCATGGTTTACTAATGTTATAAGATAATAGCCTAGCAGAGATGTTGAATACATACAGCTCTAAGATTATTGGTATGTATTTATTAAATAAGCAACATAATAAAAAAATATAAATATTGGTATAATGTGTGAAATATTAGCATATAATATTTAAGTATTACATATCAACAGTGTGAGCAAATAAATAGCTCAAGATAATGTAGATTCAAACTGATAACCAAGATCCGAGTTTCAGTCGATTGCTGAATAGGTAATTAATATGGGGAAAAGAACTGGTTACTTTTAGATTCACACACACACATATATATCATCATCATCATTATCAACCATTATCAATCCACTGCAGGATGAAGGTCTCTCCAAGTTTAATCCACCTTCTCCGATCTTTAGCTTCTCTTCTCCACATCACCCCTGCACACTTTCTTATTTCATCCATGCATCTCACATGTGGTCTCTTTCTGGGTCTTTTACAATCTCTTCAGTTTAAAATTTCAATTGTCCATCTATTATCATCTCTTCTAAAAATATGACCAGCCCAACTCCACTTCAATCTTTTATTTTTTTCAATGAGGTCAGTAACACCTGTTTGTTCTCTTACCCATACATTGTGTTTACGATCTCTTCTTGTTACTCCCAACATACATCTCTCCATACTTCTTTGAGTGGTCTGAAGTCTCTGAATTGCTCTTCTATTAAGTGTCCAAGTCTCAGATCCATAAGTAAGAACTGGTAAAACACATTTGTTAAAAACCTTCCTTTTCAAACACATAGGCATATTTCCTTTTAGTATCAAGTTATTTCTACCAAAAGCACTCCAACCAAGTTTAATTCTATGATTAATTTCCTCCATTATGTTTCCATCTGTATTAATAATTTGACCAAGGTATTTGTAACTGTTAACTTCTTCTAATTCATCATAATCAATCTTTATTTTCATATTTTGAGCAAATCGATTAAACATTACTTTAGTCTTTTTAACATTTATCTTTAGTCCTACTTTCCTACTTTCACCTGATAATTCCTGCAACATTTCCTGTAGATCTGAAGCATTATTTGCAAAAACAACTACATCATCTGAGAAATATAAATGTCTTAAATAATCACCATTTACTTTCACTCCTTTAGTTTCCCATTTTAATCCACAAAATACTTCATGCAGCACTGCTGTAAAAAGTTTTGGAGATATGGAGTCACCTTGTCTTACACCTTTCTCAATGTTGACTTTCCCAGTGTCATTATGTAATCTAATAGTTGCTGTTGCATTTTTATAAATATTCTTTAAAATAGGACAATATCCTGGATCTATACCTTGATGATCTAATGCTTTAATCACTGAAGAAATGTTTATAGAATCAAATGCCTTTTCATAATCTACAAATCCTAAGCATAATAGCAACTAATATTCATCTGTCCTTTCTTTAACTTCTCTCAATACCTGGATATGACCTCCTGTACTAAAACCACTTTTAAATCCAGCTTGTTCTCTTGGTTGGTGGAAATCCATTGTTCTCTGTAGACGAGTAGTAATTATCTTGGTAAAAATTTTATGTAAAACTGATAAAAGGCTGATAGGTCTGTAATTTCTAATATCTTCTTTATCACCTTTTTTAAATATTAATATTATTACTGCATTCTTCCAATCATCCAGTACATCTTTATCATTTAGACATTTGGTATATAACTTTGCTAAAAAATTTTCTATTTCTTCACCTGCTTCTTTTAATATATCAATTATAATTCCATCATTACCTGGAGCCTTTCCTTTCTTCATACATTTAATTGCATGTCTCACTTCTTCATTTAAAATTCTGGGCAATTTGGAAGATGTAATAGGTATAGGACGTACTTGTTCTTTATTACTATATAATTCTTTATTACTATATAATTCTTGATAAAAATCTTCTACCAATTTCATGATGTCATCTCTCCTTTTAGTAATAATTCCATCTTTTTTTCTTATTGCAGATATAAATTTCCTACCAATACCAAAATGTTGTTTTACATTCTTAAGACTTTTATTTTCTTCTCCAACTTTCCTTGCTAGTTCACAGTTATACTTTCTTATATCATTTTCAACTCTTTTCTGCACTATTTTACAAAATTTGAGATATTCAATTTTTTTTAATGCATCATTTTTGTATATCTTCATATTCCTTCTTTTCTTCATAAATTCTCTAGTCTCAGTAGAAATTTTATTGGTCAATTGCTGTTTCTTTCTACCAGCTATCTTTGTTGCAGTTTTCAATAAGTGTATCAGTTATTTTCATATTAATTTCATTCAAATCTGAATCATGTTCAAAATCTACTAATACTTGAAACCGATTTGTAAGTTCTAATTTAAATTCATTAGAATGTTTCTGAAGATTAGGAATATCAACTGTAAATATTGTTTTTCTTAATAATTTTTGTCTCTCTAGTTTTACATTAACACATATCTTACACCTTACTAATCGATGATCACTTCCTGTGTTAAATTTATTAAGAACATTACAATCTTGAAATATGTATTTCCTGTTAGTAAAAATATAATCTAATTCTGCTGTACCTTCATTTGGATGCTTCTATGTCCATTTCCTTTTAATATTTTTCTCAAAAAAAGAATTCATAATATAAAGTTTTTCTTTTTCTGCAAACTCCACAAGTCTATGTCCTTCATTTTTTTACCAATTCTAGCATTAAAGTCTCCCATAACAATTTTAAAAAGGTGTTTACTCTGATCAAAAGCCTTTTGTACATCCATATAAAAATCTTCTACTACTTCATCACTATGAGAACTTGTTGGGGCATAAACCTGAATTATCTGCATTTGGTATCTGCTATTAAGTTGTATAACTAATCTTGCCACTCTGTCTGATACACCATCAATCTCCACAATATTGTTCTTCCACTTTTTATTTATAATGAATCCTACTCCACTTGTATTTCCAATATTTGTGCCTTTATAATAGAGTATATGTCCACTTTTTAAATCAATTGTCTCTTCACCTTTTCTTCTAACTTCACAAAGTCCAATAATGTCCCATTTAATATAAGAGAGTTCTTCTTCTAATTCTTGCAATCTTCCTTTACTTGAAAGTGATCTGCAGTTGTAAGTACCTAAATAAAAAGTCGTCATCAAATGGCAGGGTGGGTCCACAATCAGGGGATTCTTAGCACCCTCCGCCTTTGGCCACCAACCGCTGCCTTGGTTGATGACTTTACAGCCTCGTGGGAATAAGGGCCATGCTTTATTTTTGTCTGTCATAATTGTATATATGTATTGGGAAAATATTTATCATTTACATAAACATTCATTCTGCCTTATCAGGCAATGAGAAGAAAGACCATGTTTATTGATCTTAAAATCAGAGGTAAAAAGCCATAAAACTCACCACGCTGGCTAATGTGTGTTGGTGAGCAGCCCATCCATGTTCGTATACTATATGAATACTCACAGTAATAACAGCTGCAATGACAAGAACGTATGGAGTGGACATTAGGAATTTGCCCTGCTCGGTTCCTTTAAGGCCTCCAAGAGGAATCAAAGGGTCTCCTTTCAGTTAATAGCAAAACTCCTTTCTGCAGCCCACACACACACACACACACATATATATATATATATATATATATATATATACTATGGTGCTATGTAAATTGCTAAAGAATAACTTTGCGGTGCTAGTGAGTAATTTTTATTCAAGAGCTTCAGCATCAAATGCCCAGTGTTGTGAGACCAGACAGTTTGCTGCCATGACTATTTGAACAAATAAATTCAGGAACTCAGGTAGACATTATAAACATGGTCCTGACCCTCATGTTTCAGTTCTAATAAAGATAGCCATACCTGAACAAATAAATGGAGTGGCCCATCACTGTGAATCCATTTAAAAGGTGAAGCATAATGTAAACATATGAATGTCTAATTTATAAAGACACACACACAATGTACAAACAAAAGATCAATAGGTATATGTATAATCAATTAATTGTACCAAAAATCAATATCTTTTATCTGCCAACTAACAGAACCCAGTTCTTAAACTAGCATTATAATTACACTAACCATAGGGCTTATACATAAATCTTAACCTAAGTTCAAATACTGAATTTGCATGCATATATATATATACACACACAAATGCATGCATATATTGTGTATATATATATATATATATATATATATATACACACTCACACACAAATGCAATTAAGGAGAAAATGTATATTTGATGGACATTAATAAACATTAACAAATATACTTTAATGTCATCTCTAGCTAGCATATCACTTCTAAGTAACAGATATCAAAAGTCATAACTTGTAATAATTCACTAAGGAAACCTAACAACAAGTGCATAGCAATCAGTTATTAGCTAAAATCCTAATAACAGTGAGTGCATAGTGATCGGTTATTATATATTAATATATTATTTCCAAACAGAAATTTCATATGCCAAGTAGAATTCTTTAAAATATTTAAAGTAGAGATTTCAATTATCTCTGTTAAAAGTTAGTTAACAATTATTGTTTCCGGTTTTGAAAGGTGGACATATTATAACATGTATATAATAAATGTAAATATTTAAAAAACAGGCACTCTTCACAAACTTGGGAGCTTGACTATACGAATAGGGGATATGAACTCAGATTTTCAAGCACCCTTCAACTATCCACACTATCTTATACAACCAATACACATAACCATACACATGTAGAAAAGATAAATAATTATTAATATACATTTTCCTGTTAACCTAGCACTCATCAGTTGGTCCAGATTATCATCTCCCACACACATGTATAATCAGTGCTCAGTTTATATTAAGATAGCAAATCTTCGAAAGAAGGAAACATGATTCCTTTTTGATATGAATTTGGAATTATTGAGATTATGCCATGCCTCATTGATGTTGTGCTTGACATTATATATGTTCATGTACATGATATGGCTACTGCGGGCTCAAATGTATGGTCCATTGCTTTGTGAGATTCAAGGTTGTCACAACACCAATATCTTTACTAAAGGGGCAGAGTTAATTCAGAAAATAAATTTGTATTCCTTGAACACCAAAATGCAATGAGCCATACATTTGATAATACAATAGCCAGAATTGCATGCATTGAGAGATAACATGCCAAGCACAAACTCAAGGAAGCCTGATACATAGTCAACAATCACAACTCCATAAACAAAAAAGACCTGCTTCTCCCTCTCAAGAAAGTAGGCTATTTAATTCACTCTAGACATTTGAATAAATGTAAATAAACATATTTATACTGATCCTTCTACTCAACAATCAGTTCTATAAATATAAGAACATAAATAGGTTTTGAAAGCACTAAAGTTAATCTCAAACACATACATTCCAAGCTTCTCTCATCACAGTGTCCAATGAAAATCAAATACGCAAAATAATAATATGATTAACAGATTTAGAAAAACATCATTTCATTAATAAGATGTGACATCCAATTATCTATGAAGACAAGTATAAATACAAATCCCTAACCATATTTTGTTAAATCTAAGATCTTAGTAGCAGAGTTGAAAGATTAATAAAGTCATTAGTGATTCTACTTTTTGCTTGGAATGTCCATGATATGGCTTTGTTTCTTTGTATTATTTAAACTAATTAAAAAATTCATACAATAAATAAATTTAAAAAAATGTTTTAAAGCAAATTACTGATAAACTTAATGTTATGCATGAAATGTTACTTAAATTTTCTTTTTCTAAGTTGTTTACTTAATTATCCTACGTGGATATTATGTTTTACCCCAACTCTACAATTATGCAACTGTAACAGTGAATTGACAGATAGAATTAAAATCATTGGGAACTCCAAAATCACCTAATTTAAACATTTTTACTTTGAATAATATAAACGTAACTAATTTTACATTGTTAGGGTATAAAATATATACAACATAATACAGACATAATTAATGTGTGGAGTTGTGCATTTATAATCATTTGAGCCAATAAACATCATATGAATATCACTTCTAATGCTTGCTCATAACTGTTATTAAAATAGGCAAAATTCTACATATAGTAGTGCTACTCAGTGCAAGCCTGAATAATCAATAAATGCCAGAAGGCTTGTGCATAAAATCCCTATTTAGTGCCTACCCATCCAATATTCCAGACTAGTTTTTAGCTTATGGCTTTAAGCACAAGCCTTCTCGAATCCATTGATTACTCTGTTTTACACTGAGTGGCATTACTGTATGAAAAGTTTTTGTCTATTTTGATAACAGTTATGAGCAAGCATTAGAAGTGATATTCATATGATGTTTAGTGGTGGTGGCTTTATTAAAGAACCAAAGACACCAAAATGTATGGGTAATGAACTGATTTCAGACCTATATGATGATATAGTCTTGAGCTTGAATGGAAAATATTATCGTTTTCAATTTTAGATTCATAGTTTTGTAGTTAAGTAGTGATAAAAAGTAGCTGCTGGAGGGTTGTATTAGATCCTAAGATCTAGATGCAGAGCTCCCAGTTACAAGCTCCTCACTGATGAAAGCCACAAGGTAAAAACTAGTCTGAGGATATTGGATGAATAATCACTAGATAAGGACTTTATGCACAAGCCTTCTGGCATCCATTGATTACCCTGGTTTGCACTGAATAACACTATGATATGGAAAGTTTTGCCTGTTTATAATTATTTAATTAGTAAGCTCTTTATTTAACAGTAGGCAATCATTGTTAAAGCTTCAGGCTAAGAGTGAAAGTAAAACTGTAAGGCTATTGCATACAAAAGAGCCTGACACTATTAATTTTATTCTTAACCTGGGCTGTTAAATTTGGTACTATCGTAAGAACGTTCTAATTAAATAATTATAAATGGATAACTCCATACATTAATTTTTCCCAACTAAACATCCATTAAAATGTTATATATATTCACCCATACACTATTAGTTATTTATTGCACTTATTGGCTTTCATTATCGGCTGTCTGAGACATACTTATAGACCAGATAGGTCTGTAGACATATAGTCGTAGATCTGCCTGAACACTTTCAGTACGTGTAAATTGTGCATAAGACAGTTAATCCTCTTACTTTTTCCTGGCCGGTAACTCATGTATTTTTTAACATTGTCTCATTCAATGAAATAATTTTAATAATTTTAATGAGAATATTTTCAAACGGCGCATTTTTAAAACAATTAATGTAAAGTAATGTAAATTACATTTTATATATGTGAGCGCTTAGTACTACTATTTTACCTAAACATATATATCAGTGCGATAATATCATCAAACAAGTTTATTTTTGAATAAAATGAATTATTTAGCGTACAATGAATTCAATCAAATAAAAATTGTAAACAAGAACACTAATAAACGGCAGTCCAGTTTATCAATAAACATTTTAACTTGTTTCGTTTCCTTTTTTTAGCACCATATTTTAAATACGTAGGTGATAATTTTTTAAATTCAGTTTTAATTTTTATATTTGTAGCCAATGTCGTAAAAATATTATAGTGATTTCATTTATTAAAAAAAAAAAAAAACAAAACCAACAAACGTAAATCGTAATAGAATAAATAATGCGCGCGAGAAAATGCAAAATATAACTTACAAACTTCATTAAGTAATAAGTAAAACTGCGATATAATTTCAATCTTCATTAAAAAAAATAGTTTTTAATTACATATCTGTTTGACAATGATAATCAAAATATTTGCAATTACGGTTGTATTCTATTTATATACAGGTAACTGTTTTTGTTTATTTAAATAAAACATACCTTTATTTTTCTTCATTTTATTGCACTGTTGTTTTTAAAAACGGTTCTTTTTATTTTATTTTATTTATTTATAGATAATTATTAATGTTTTATTACACGAGTCAATCGATACTGTTATATATTCCTTAATATTTAAAATAAAGTTAGCATATAGATTCCCACTTGTTTCTTCCTGTAACTTACGTAGATTTCTTAATGCAATTAAAATTTCCATTTGTGGAAATATAGTATAGCACAAAGCATATTACTAAACATTAATAAATAATCATCTGTTATTTGACAAAAAGATTTGCGTACCCCCCCCCCATAACTATAAGTCACCTTGGTCAATAAGCTATTTAGGAGCTATTAACTAATTTTTTGTTAATGTTTTTACCTCAATATTTATTTGACATGTAAAATAAATGTTAACTTAGTGTAAAATCCATTGCGGCTTAACACGAACAATAAAGGGTGGATTAAAAAATGACTACATCTTGCAACTGTATAATGCTTTTAATATATATATATTTCAAATTTGTTAAAACTTGTAAAATGTTAAAAAATGTAATAATAATTGATTTTGTAATAAAAATGATAATTGTTCATAAAGTGGTTATTTCCCTACGATAAAATATCAATCTTTTAACTTGTTTAAAGAAGAATCAGCATATTGGAATCTGTGGATGCAGGAAGCTTTGTGCACAAAAATCCCTATTTAGTTCCTATTCATCTAATATCCCCAGACTAGTTTCTAGCTTGTGGGTTTCATAAGTGAAGAGCCTTGGATCTGAGAGCACTGCACCTAGATCTTAGGATCTAATGCAACCTTCCAGCAGATATGATTTTATGCACAAACCTTCATGCATCCATTGATTTATACTGGCTTGCACTGACAAGCAGTACTGTATGGGGAGTTTATCTTCTGGAAGAACAGCTTATATGTAAGCATAAAGAATGGTAGCCATAAGATGTTTAATGGAACTTTAAAAGTTGCATTCACCATATTAAGATCAGTCTAGAAATCATTTTTAAACCAGCAAATAGCACAACCCTCAACAAACATAGTGTAAATCCTCAATAGAAAAAGATAGTTTTTGATTTTGCTTTTAATTGATTCTAATATTTCCATCATCAAACCAGTATCGATCTTGATCTCTGCCTGATTAAGCTGCCTATGAATGATTCTAATAAGGTTGATCGTAAATATTGAAACCTATGTTTCATTAATGAATAATATTTTTGCTGTGTCATTTTTCATTATACCATTTTCATACAAGATAGGAACTGGTTTCTATTCATTTTAACACCTTGTGTAGGGATGTAATCTGAAACATATACCCAAAGATATGTGAAAAGAAGTATGTTTCCCAATATGCAAATTTTATGCTGAACCAACACTCATCAGTTGACCCAGACTACAATCTCGTATGTATGTCTTCATCATTGTTCAGTATATATAGATATCAAATTACTGTACTACAATTTAGTTGATAAGAATCAAATTTGCTGCTCTCACAACTATAATATAGACCATTTAATGAAAGCACATTAATAATTTTTATTAGTCAGATTATCTAAAATATATATATATATATATATATATATATATATATATATATATATATATATATATATATATATATATATATATATATATATATATATATATATATATATATATATATATATTGTGTAGGGTAATGAATGATCTAATAAAAATATTATATTTCCATTAAATGGTTTGTCTCATAGTTATAAAAACAGTAATTTTGATGCACCAACTAAACTGTATTAATTTGCTATCTATATATAGTGAACAATGATATAAAGACATGTGCAAGAGATGGTAGTTTGAGCCAACTAATGAGTGCTGGTTCAGCTTGAAATGTGCATCTTGGGAATCATACATTTTGTTCAGATGCCTTTGGACATATGTTTTTGGCTATATCCTTCTACAAGGTGTTAAAACGTGGACAGAACCAAATCCCTGCCTTGTATGAGAATAGTGTAATGAAAAATTATACTGCAAAAATATTCATTATTGATAATTTCCAGCCTAATAAGTTATTAATAAAAATATTACATTTCATTATTTATTATTTAAATATAGTAGCAGTAAATGTAATCTCCAATTTATCAATTATTTTTCACAATATTGTTTCAATGGTTTCACACAGTGGGTAAAAGCAGAAATGAAAAGAGAGTATAGGACACTTATCTCTACCTATTGTGACACCACTGTAACAATGCATTATCGCTAAAAAAGAAAGCATCCAAGCAAACACGAAAACATTTATAGATACCTTAGAGTATTTAATGAAAAATGAATTATTGTGTTGGGGGGAAAATAATTTTTCAGATTCCTACTGAACTTTCTATTAAAATAGTATTTTAGAATATACCTGGTGCTTTGTGTGTTTTAAAGGATCTTAGAGACAGGGGATCTCTACCTCAAAGATAATGCTATGATGATCAATTTTCATTATCATAGGTGTCTAGAAATTTACCTGGTTCCTATGTGCTTTAGTATAATAGACAGTTGTAATTTAGTCAATTTATAGACATCATGATTACCATTCTTTATGATTACCCAAGCTGTTTTTCACAGAGGCAAAACTCTCTATATAGTAGCGCCACTCAGTGCTAGCTAGAGTAACCTTCCTGAATCTATTCATTACTCTGGCTTGCATTGAGTGGTACTACTAAATATATATTTGTAGATCTGTTTTGTCTTTATCTTTTTTAATGTCGACTTTCTCATGAACCTCGGAGAAGCAAACAATTCCATTACTTTATTATATCTGGTTCATTCCATTGTTGTTTTCAAATAAGGATCAAATTCCTTAATGTTGATGTTATTGTTTAAAATTTTAAATAAAATTTGTTTATTATATTCAAATAAAATCGATTATAGTCTTGATACCTATAAACAATAAATATCAAGATATCATGACTAATTATATCAGGCAATAAAAATATTCTTTTAAAACAAATTTTTGCTACAGAAAGGGATTGGGTAAGACGATACGTCAGTCACAAATATCTTACCTTTATTAAAAGTCCAAATATATTTATTAATTTTTGGATACTATCACGGTGAATTAATTCATTTATGCTATTATTATATTTCAATTTTTTATAAACTTTACCGTAATACAAATAGATGATTGAGTTATTTGGTCTAAAAAATCTGATTGAGTCTAACTAAAGCATCTCATTTCTTAGTAGCAGATTCTCCTAACATACACCTGCATCCGACCAATCAGAGTAAACTTAAAACAATTTAAAAAAAAAAAAAAAACCTAGAATTTCTTTTAGAAATGTATTGAGAACATAAAAGAAGATAATAAAAAAACAAAGATAAGCAATGAAACATTGGTGAGTAAAAGATTGTTTAGATATTCTTATCTTGAAGGCAAATCAACAATTGAAAATCACAGAAACTCTCTTTATTTGGTAATAATATAGGGTATATGAGCACAGACTTTCAGATAATCCATCACTCTCCACTTTAACTAATAACACTGATACACTCAAGCACATATATGCTGTAAAGATAAATAATCACCAATATAAATATTTTATGCTAAACCAGCAATCATCAGTTGGTCCAGATTATCATCTCCCACACATATGTACTATAAGTGCTCAGATATATATTAAGATAGATAACCTTCCTATTTTAATGGACAGGCTCCAATACACTACACACTCCAACTCTTCAACCGTCCATCCAATTGAATATCTGATGATGGAATGCTCGAAGGCAACCCTGAGACCGAGATTCTTGTCACACCCATGTTGACATAAGGTCAATCTGAACCCCACATGTACAGGGCATAATCCATTTAATACATATGCAAGGATGGGCAGACATCTGAAAGTCTGTGTTCATATACCCTATATTACATATATAGATGCAGGTATGTCATAAGCCTATGTTTCAGTTATTACATTCTAGAGATGTCTGCCCATCCTTGCATATGTATTAAATGGATTATGTCTTGTACATGTGGGGTTCAGATTGACCTTAGGTCAACATGGGTGTGACAAGAATCTCGGCCTCAGGGTGGCCTTTGAGCTTTCCATCATCAGATTTTCAATTGGATGGATGGTAGAAGAGCTGGAGTGTGTAGTAGATTGGAGCCTGTCCATTAAAGTGGGAAGATTGTCTATCTTAATATATATCTGAGCACTTATAGTATATATGTGTGGGAGATGATAATCTGGGACAAAGTGATGATTGCTGGTTTAGCATGAAATACATATATTGGTGATTATTTATCTTTTAAGCATATATGTGCTTGAGTGTATCAGTGTTATTAGATAAAGTGGAGAGTGATGGATCATCTGAAAGTCTGCGCTCATATACCATATATTACATATATAGATGCAGGTATGTAATAAACCTGTGTTTTAGTTACTACATTGTAGAGATGTCTGCCCATCCTTGCATAGGTATTAAATGGATTATGTCCTGTACATGTGGGGTTCAGATTGACCTTAGGTCAACATGGGTGTGACAAGAATCTTGACCTCAGGGTGGCCTTCGAGCATTCCATCATCAAATTTTCAATTGGATGGATGATTGAAGAGTTGGAGTGTGTAGTAGATTGGAGCCTGTCCATTAAAGTAGGAAGATTGTCTAACTTAATATATATATATATATGAGCACTTATAGTATATATGTGTGGGAGATGATAATCTGGACCAAATGATGATTGCTGGTTTAGCATGAAATACATATATTGGTGATTATTTATCTTTTCAGCATATATGTGCTTGAGTGTATCAGTGTTATTAGATAAAGTGGAGAGTGATGGATCATTTGAAAGTCTGTGCTTATATACCCTATATTACATATATATAGACACAGTCATGTAATAAGCCTGTGTTTCAGTTATTATTTGATAATTGGAAATTACCAAAATAATGCTAATGGAGCGATTTTTACCCTTCAAGGACATATATATATAGATAGATCTAACTATCATTCTACCTATTGTATCTATCTATCTATTCTTATTCATATATGTATGTCCATATATATATATCTTACCTATTAATATGTGTGTTTATATTCTATCTCTCTCTAGTTATCTACCTGTCTACTTTTTATTCTTTTATCTACTCACCTACATTGCTATCTATCTATCTATCTATCTATCTATCTATCTATCTATCTATCTATCTATCTATCTATCTATCTATCTATCTATCTATCTATCTATCTATCTATCTATCTATCTGTCTATCTGTCTCTCTGTCCATCTGTCTGTCTGTCTATCTATCTATCTATCTATCTATCTATCTATCTATCTATCTATCTATCTATCTACCTACCTACCTACCTTCCTACCTATCTACCTACCTACCTATCTATTTATCTATCTATCTATCTATCTATCTATCTATCTATCTATCTATCTATCTATCTATCTATCTATCTATCTATCTATCTATCTATCTATCTATCTATCTATCTATCTATCTATCTATCTATCTATCTATCTATCTATCTATCTATCTATCTATAATTAGTTGTGCTCTCATAAATTACTGTAAATAAATGTTTTTTAATACTATTCACATACAACTGTTATCTTATCGCTCAAGATTAATGAAAAAAACAAACAACAAAACATTGAAGTATCATACACTTTAACCAAAACAGTAATATTTCATTATTTATAACGTCATCATAAATTTGAAATTTTTATGTTTTATAATATTTATCAATTTTGTATTGACATTTTTTCTAAAATTATTAAAATTTGTAGTTCTATAAAATTAATTAGTTAATAGTATTGGCTCTCACTTTTTTAGTACTAATCAATACACGATTGCAGTTTCATTATCATAAATTTATGCTTTATATATATATATTGTACCAAAATACATTGAATATGTAATTAATTTATTATGAATTTCATGTTTAAAAATATAAAAGTTTAAAATTAAGGAAATAAAATGTAAAAACTAAAGAGTAGGGGGAGGGAGGATTTTGTATTTGTATTTAATAATATACAAACTGTAAATGCTGTTTAAAATTTTTTTTTTTTTTTTTTTAAGAAGAAAAAAATGTTGTAATAAATAAATGATTTAATATTTTTTAAATGAATTTTTAATAAAATAATAAAAAGATTTTGTTTTATCCTATAATAAATATATATATATATGTGTGAATGCAATTTTTAATAAAAAGTAGATGATAGAAGCTGATTTTATTTCACAAGATAAACACTGCTGCTAAAAATAAAGTTTTCCATTGTTTAAAACAGTATAAATAGCTCAATTTTTGTTCATTCTTGGTTCTGACTTTCTTATTTTAATAAAATATTTTGAAGTAATATTTATTAAAAATTTTGCACTGTTAAAAACCAACGTATTTGCAGTTGACTGAAACTGCTCTCTAGGCATTTCAGATCTGCGATTAGTTCAGAAAGTAATCATGTTGAAATAAACTAAATGGGGAGCAGAGTGCTGGAATGTCAAACCAGCCACAAAAATATCAGGACACAGGATCTATAAAAGAATTTGTACTAGTCGTCGATGAGTTAAGAGATAACTCCATTATATTGTTTCTGTCATATTTAAAAACCTAGGTAATTATTTGACTTTGATATCTAAACATTCTGATTTCCTTTAAAAATAAAGATTCACTTTATTAAAAAAAACTTTGAACTTTTTAGAATTAAACTTTAAAAAAGAATAAACTATAAACTTCAAAAAATAATATTTGCAATAATAAAATAAGTAAAAGCAGCTTCTATGAAATAATATTTTGGCATGCACATATGTATGATTTAATTTTAAACTTAAAAAAAAAAAACAATAAAATATGATGTAACATGTATAATTTATTTGCTTAAGTAATATATTAAAATGCTTATTTTAAACTTTAAAAAAAGAAGTGTATGTGTGTTTCATTATTGTGGTCCAACTCGACTTTGCCGGTGCTTTTGACTGTGTGCAGATCAATGTGTTACTCAGTATACTGGAGAAACTCCAAGTGCCCCAGGCATATCTCCAAATGATCGAGAATCTTCTACAGAATAGAGACATCTTTCTCTCACTGGATGGCCGAATGGCTCCAGGATTTCAGCCCTCTGTTTTAATACCACTGAGTGCACTCCTCTTCACGGCTTACCTCAACCCATTGCTGTTACACATTGAGGCATCCATTGAGGGAATTGCCATCCCTTTGCTCAGAGAGAGGGTCTGCCATGTATCCTACATGGATGATGTGACTGTGTTTCTCTCATCACAAGATGAGGTTGGTAGGCTGGAGGAGCTCTTGGATCAATTTGGTTCTGAATCAGGTAGAGTTAATGAGGTGAAATCAGCCATGTGGTTGATCAGAACTGGAAAACAGATCCAGGGGAGATTTCAAGCACCCCCCCAGAAGTTTCTCAGCTTTAGCCTGGCCTCCCCTCCTAGTGCCATGAGAAGGGAGCTGGAGGAAAATATTCTCACAAAGGTTAAGAACGCAGTGACAACCAAGGTCCCACTCTCCTTGTTGGGGAAGGTCGCACTATTAAATGCAGCTGTGCTACCCAAAATCACTTATTTTCTGGCTGGTTTTTCCCCTACTAAGACCTTTATAAAAAGGTGGAGACTCAATGTAAGAGGCTTTGCTGGGGCGTGAGAACAGCAGTAATTGGCCTCAGCTCCCTTCAAAAGCCTAAATCACAAAATGGACTCGGACTTCATTCATTCAACACCTTTTTAATCCAGAAAGCCCACAATTTTTTAACCAAACTATTTCAGGATAATCCAAAAATGGAAAGCCCCCTAACAATAAATGAGGTTGAACCCACTGACTGCCCCCCCACTCCCAAGAAAGGGTAACATTTGGTTACAGCAACAGGTCACACTCATGACTAAAAATGTAACAATGTCCAATTCCCTTTTCAATGGCAAGCTTTCCTATTGGGACACCCATGCTCTAACCAATGGTAGCAGTACCATCACTAAAACCAGACTTCAGCTAGGGATCAAGCGGCTTGCAGGGTTAACAATGTTCTGGAAGCTGGAGGCAAAATTAGTAGACTTTTAAAGTTAACCTTGAGGCCCTACCAATGGCTGCATTCCTCCACCACAAGCGGAGGTATAAAATGGATCTGATATGCCCTCTGTGCAAGAAAACCGATGAAACAATTTCCCACATTCTTCAAGAATGTGAGACCTGGAATAAACTATGCTACCTGACATTGCAAAAGACCACAGATAAAGACTGGGCCTGGGTGGATATGGTGAAAGCTTTTAAAAAGGGCTCATTTGGCAGTGTTAGATTGGCAACTTATGTTAACTTTGTCATCTGGTTGGCATGAAATAAGGTAACTTTTGAAAAGGGTATTGATTACAAGGTTGAGGTATTATATTTCAAATTATTAAATGACACCAAGGACCATGACAAGAGGACATGCCAGCCATGGCTAACCAATCAGACTTGGAACCAGATCAAACTAGGGCCATGCCTTGCCTAGTGTAGTGCTTACCTTACATAATAAATAAATCGATATATTAGCAATTAGAAATTATAACAGCCCAAAGAGCACTAACATATCACGATGAAAAATCCTAGGAAATGAAGGTAGTTAAGCCTGAACAAATTAATAAAACATTAGGAATAGATAGAAGGGGAAGTGATTGCTCTACAAGTGGTATGCCATGCAAACCAAGAAATAAGCATATATACCTATAAAGCCATTTATAACAGAACTGGGAGAGCTTTAATGGTGAAGTAGACTTGTACAATTGGACAATCCAAACACCTTCTCATTTATAACAGTACTGGGAATGCTCAAATGGTGAAATAGACTTGTAGAATTAGACAATCCAAGGATAATATTCTCACTGCAACTGAAGCAGTTGCCTTGTTTCTTTCAAGCTATAGCCCCAGATAATAATGAGACACGAATAGAAGTGTTCTGAAAGTGTAACGTTGCTGTTAATATAACAACATTTTTGTCTCCAAATAACTAATGGAGAAATGGACATGTATAATTGGACAGTATTGTGAACAATAATTTCAGCATAAGAAGTTGGGTTTATGTGTGTAAGTCTGGAAGGGCAGGTGAATTTTGTGTCACTGCACTTCTGGAACTATTAATATCCCACTCACCTATCCATACATTTATACTTGAATGTTCAAAATCATATGCATTGAATCAATGGTATGGGTGCAGAAGTGCTTGACATGCACCAACACTCCCTAAATTTCTTTGTAATGATTCTTGTTGATTCCATTGTAAAACTTATGCCTCTTGAATCGTCTTGAGGCACAAATAAAAACATTTGAAAATAAGATTGAGGCACAAATAAAGACATTTGAAAATAAGATTAAACAATGCATTTATTTTAAAATAAAGTAAAACATTTAAATTATTTTTCTTAAAATATTTATGTTTATTTCTGATACGTGAGGTTAAGTATTGTATTGGTCGGTTTCGTCTGTTCATATATAAGATCTAGCATCTAGGAAGGCTCGGGAAAATTAAATCGAAAAAGGAGGGGGGGAAAAAAAAAAAAAAAGGAAGGGAAAAGGGGGGGGAAAAGGGGAAGGTTGGATAATGAGGATAATTATATTTAATTAATATTTGCATTTGCTATATAAGAACATGTGTGGGAAGCTAATTTGGGAAATAATAATAATGGCAGAAGTATCGTATCTGAAAGTGTGAATGAAACATATAAAAAAATGGCAATCCATTTAGCATAATCATAACAGTACGGTTTAGAAGAATTAATAGGCTTTTAACGAGAACAAAATATGGGAGAGCGGTACATGTATGATGGCAATGGAGTGATCTATTCTAAGATCCAAGAAGATGCTTCAATTCACAGTTAAAGAAGGCGACTTTCTGCAAATGTCGGCAGGGTCGGGTCATAAACAACGAAGAATGCGCCTTATTGAATTGCCAAAGGCTGGACTTTTGCCAGAGTGAACCCTATGCAATAATCTCACGCTGAAGAAATCCAAAGAGGTTTGCCAAACCTTGTCCTTGGTATTGGAAGTAAAAATGAACGAAGCACAAAGGTATATATATATATATAATGAAAGGCTGGTATACACGTAACACTTGCATTAATATAAATAGATATATTTAACTAAGGAATAAATAATTATCGCCTATCTTTATTAATAAAAACCCAGCGTACCAGTATGATTTGATTACTACATGGATATGGAAGAATTACATTTAATGCTAATATAATATAGCTCATAGAACTAAAGGATCCCCCCCCTTATGTATTACTTTAAACTACACATAAACTTTCCACAATGGATAAATAATATAAATCTTTGGTTTTGAATGCTTTAATAAATAAATACTTTTCATATTATTAAATATATATAAAGTCAGTGGTGGCTATTGATTTCAAGAAAGTAATATTAATTTAATTCATATAAATCTATTCACAGATTTTAGAAGTTAGCACTATTATTTAATTAACCAAAAAAAAAAAACACATTTCTAAGAAAATAGATTTTTACTTAGTTTTTGAAAATAACACTGTACAATAATTATCAAATTCTGATTTTATTTCCCCAAACTGGCAGGCACCCGCTATACTAGGAATAACAATTTTGTTTTTAAAAAATACTAGATTAATTACCCTCTGAAAAGTAAGGAGGGTTTTCTTTTATTAAAAGAGATAGCGTAAGCATTTGCGATTCTGGGGGGAGAAATTATCGATATATAATTTAGTATCTGAAAGTATAAAATATAATAATGAAAATAAAGTATTGCCACATAGACATGAAATTAAGAACTAATAATTATTCAGGAGAGGTTTAATGTAGGAGAGATTACAGGTAAGTTATATAGAGAGAGAACACGGTACAATTAACAAAAAGGTAAGAATTTTACAAATTGATTCATAACTAATATTAAATTTTACAAATGAAAGCTTTACAAAAGATTTAAAGAAATAGATAGGTGAGAGTTAAAATGATTCAAGGTAACTTTAAAGGTCTAGCAGCATTTGAAATGATTACCTCTGTAAAACGTGGTGGTTCTTTTGATGATTTCAATGCCCTCAGAGACTAGATCTAGTTTGTTAAGCATATTTATTCAGGCAGGCAATAAGTTTATTATTTAACAAATAGACATATAATTATAGTCTATGAGTATCAGGATCCATGGGCACAGATTCCAGGGAAGGCCATCTCGAATGGCGAGAAAGGCGACTTAGATTTACTCAGTACACATTGAAATTAACAAACGCAAATTTTTCTTGGTGACTGCTCTCATTGACAGTCCTAGTTACTCTCTAAATTAATTCGTAATTATTCCATGCCTTGGTATTTTTGGAATCCCTTTCTGATTGGTCCTTGCTAATTGTTATCTAATTCAATTAATCTTTAAAAGAATTTGTACATACAATTTACCCATTGTGCCGGAAGATGCCATTGCGAGATAAGTTTTCAATTCGAAATTAAATTGATAAACAAATGTTTGTAACAAAAGTAAATCAATTAGTTTAGTTTTTTAATTTTGATTTTAGAGAAACTTTTAATTAAAGTTATGTTAGAATATTATACAAGATTACGCTTCTCACCTTTAATTAATTTTGACTAATTACAATCGCATCTTTCATATTGGATTTAAAAGAAAAGTGGAGTTTAACAGCAAAAATAATTTAAAACACAATTTTATAAAATTACATATAACAAACTTTTCCAATAAATATTTGCTCAGCACGTTTGTCTCTACAATATCTATAGATATCTGAGCTGCAATTAATAAATACTTATTATATCTTTTATAGAATAACAAAATGCAGAAAATATACTATATTTATATTAGTGCTTGTTATAATTAATCTTCCGTTCCCTATTGTGTATATGTATTCCCTCTTTAAATACTATATTTATTATTTTTATTTTGTGTGTTTAAATTCAGATATTTAGGCATATATCTTCGTTAATAAATATGTTAGTTAATAATACTCAAACAAAAGGATAAAAAAAATGTGTTAGTGAGTGGAATATATATGCAAGAATAAGGTTTGAATTTATGTTGGTAGCGGAAGATTTGAAGTGGGCTGTGAAGCGCAAGCTGAATCTCAGATTCCGCTTCAGTATAACTATTTATTTTCTTAATAAGAATAGGAGGGGAAAATGCAATAATTAATAATAGTATTTTAGAAAAGATTCACTAATTTAAATCTATAAATGTTTTGGTATTATACTGAATAAAATAAAATAAAACATTTAAATTATTTTTCTTAAAATATTTATGTTTATTTCTGATACGTGAGGGTAAGTACAACTATTTATTTTCTTAATAAGAATAGGAGGGGGAAAATGCAATCATTAATAATAGTATTTCAGAAAAGATTCACTGATTTAAATCTATAAATGTTTTGGTATTCAGTATAATGTTGTATTATTAGTTTTAAAGGAGCAAAATATTATTTAGAATGGTTCGGGGGAAATTATTTTAGTTTAGAAAATAGTAGCAGTTTAGATCAGGTCGGCATTTAAGATACCTTTTGTTTGTTTATTTTGGGTGGCTGGAACCAACTGAGCTAGCGGACGTTTCAGGCACCGGATTATGCTGATTAGATGGACATGCTAATTCTAATGTAATTAGCTGGCACCTAAGGGATTTTCATTTTTCTTTAAAAAATAATAATAAAGTGTTTATTTGATCGGTATATATTTGGTAGCCAAGTGTTGAATGTTATTAATAGTTTGTTATTGATAATAGTTGACACTTTGCCTGAAAACCAACCATTGTCTGAAAAAGAAATTTAGGAGGTCAAAATATCATAAAATATTAGTTAATATTTAATTTGTAGATGCTTGGTGTTTGTTATTTCCCGTAAGTTTAAGTAATAATTTTTAAATAGTAAGTTTTATATTCTAAGAGTTTTGAAGGTAGTAAATAGGAGAAACGGTAAATAATAGTAGTTAGTTTGTTTTTATTATTAGTGATTGTTCGGAGCAGGTTGAGTCTTTTGATCAGATGGTTCAATATATATATATATTTATTTATTGCAATATCTACTATATAATGAAATTGAAAGAGTGGATTGTTTAAAAAAACTTTTTTCTACCATGCAAATGTTTTTTATAAAGTCTAAAACATTTATGCATGGCATTAGAAACTATTGTAAGAATTTTCTATAATGAAACCAAATTTACTCATGATGGAACAAAATGGGGAAGACTAAATGAATCAATTTATTTGAACTCTTTTACTGTATGCAATGAAAAAAATTAATTAGGTGAGAACAAATGTAGGAATTACTATTGAACAAAGAAACATTAATAATCCTAGATTAGATTTTAGTAACATACCAGTACTTTAAAACAGAAAAGATATGATGTCACTTCCCATTAAGATAAAATAGTCAACCAGTTCAAGATTCGATTTTAGTAACATACCAGTACTTTAAAACAAAAAAAAAGATATCAATGATGTCACTTCCCATTAAGAGAAATAGTCAATCAGTTCAAATATGGAATTATAGGTATATATGAAGAAAACAAAAAAAAAATGAGCATAAGCTGCCATCAAAATTAATAAATGAAATTCGAATGGCTTTAGTGTTTGTGAGATAAAGTTTAAGGAAATGTGAGAACCGATTCGATCTGAGGTTTCTGAAAAGTTCTGCGCAATAAAACAATTCAATCATCGTGGTTAAGTTTACAGAATAATAATACAAATTCTGGAGCTTTTCATAGACAATGAGAAGTCCGTTTTGATTCTTAGACTTTCTGATATGGATTGGTGAGTAATAATGGCAGGCACCAAACCTTAAAATTAGTGAATCATGATCCAGTGTCATTTTTGAGTTCAAAATTTTTAACAAATCATAATCAATAAAATCAATAAATTATTTTAGCACGCATGACTTACTGCAGTGGTCTGGTGCTAAACTTTCATGAAATGTGATCTGGGTATTCAGACCGTGAAATTCATTCACAGCAACTACGACTAGAAAGTTATTTTTATAATTAAACAAAAGTTATAAATGAGTTACCAAAAATTTCATCACATAACAACATAGAATAAAGTCATAGTGAAGCGATTGAAAATTTTGAATAATTAATAAAAAAAATTAAAAAAAAATTACAGAATTATTACATCATTTGAATTATAGTGGTGGCAATACTAGAAGTATACAATCTATAGCTTAAGCCAGGGCATATTTGACAACATTTGGCTTATGCTGGCAATAAAGAGATTGCAATTATACTAGTTTGATTTTATAATAAAACTTTTTTTAAAAAAAAATATACACCTAATATAATATTGAGCGAGAAGATGTAGTCAAGGAAAACAATGGTTATCATTTTTATAATTAGGAATTCAATTAAATACTGTAAATATAAATATGAGATGCAATATTCATTCAATAGTAGATCATAATCATTATCTTATAATCCATTGCAGGATGATGAACTCTCCAAGATTTATATCATTTTTATGATTCATAATAAATTTTATATTTGAGAAATTAGGAAACCCTCAAAATACTGGAAACATAATTATGAGATGTTGTATTAACTTAATACTAGGTTATTATCATCATCTTCAAGTATTATAAGTCCATTGCAGGATGAAGGTCTCTTCAAGTTTAATTTTATTTTTCCAATGTATACTTTTTAGTTTAAAATTAGACCAACAAATTTTACTATTCCATTATGGTGGTGAGTGGAGGAGAAATGGAGAGGGACGGAACATTGCACTCTGTGGTCAAAGTAAAGTTTTGTTTGTGAAACAGGGATTTTTCAAGGATGAAAAATACGCATCATCAATCCATGATAGTCAGTGTTGTATCACTAATAGATTATACTTAATTAGTGATTAAAAGAATTAATAAAAGAATTGAAAACGAATTGATAAAAAGAATTGATAAAAAGAATTGAAAATAAAGAATTTTAAAGATAATTTTAACTAACATTTTTTAAATTAAACATTTTATAATTCTAATAAACATTTTAAATTAACATTTCTAAATAGTCTAAATATTCTATAGATTCAAAACAACCTCTATTTAACAAAAATATTGATATAAGATCACGACATTCTTGTAATAATAAAGTAGTTGAAATTTATTTCAATAGTCATTGTATGATATCGAGTCTATATTAGACTCTTGGAGGATTCCCGATTAATGATGGTATCAGTATAAATAAGCAAATGTTTTTAGGTTTGAATGTTGATGTAGAATTTGTCTTTGGAGGTGTTCGGTGAGGTATTTTCATTATAAATGTCAGTGGAATTTGTGAGTTCTGTCACATTTTGTTGGAGACAAATAGTTGATGGTTCTAAGATGTGTGATTATTCACGGGAGATCTGTGTCTGACATCTGGGTGGAGGGAGTAAATTTCAGTGTTTTGCTGTGATCATTCAACCTTCAATATTTGGAGTGGTCAACTAATTAATTTGTGGAACTGAATTTGGATAAATAGTTTTTTCTGGTGTGTCTTGTTCTGAAATTCTGTGTCAAATTTCAAATCTTGTAAAATGTTTGGAAGATGTTAGAATAGCATGAGAGTGTGTTTTTTAATTGGTTTTTCTTTATAACATTTCTATTGTGCATTTCGGTTTTATTCTTTTTTAAATGAATGAAAGAGACTAAAATTTTTCCTGTCAAACCTAGGTAATTGTAGCTTTTTTTTTTATTTTATATATATATATATATATATATATATATATATATATATATATATATATATATATATATATATATATATATATATAAACAAAACAAGTTATGAATTTCATAACTTGCTTTTAGCTTGCATTTTATGATCACTAGATGGAGCTTTACCAATATCTTTTAACAAGCTTTGTTTACATAATCACTGAGAGAGATAGAATTCAATATCTCTTTCGTTGTCTCCACCTCCAGACCAGCTGGTTTCGAGCCTGTTGGCTCATGTCAGTAAAGAGTTGGAAGACTAGAAACTAGATCAAACTACAAACTCTAAAATCAGCATTTATCAAACATGTTTCTATCAGTTTGGAAGCATGAAATTTATCATACATGCAATGTCTTCAAATCCAGCTTAAAAACTAGATAGCTATATGGGCCTGAAATCAATTCAGTTTCACCATATAGAAAAAGCCTCTGCAAATTATATCATTGTAAAAACATTCAAGGTTACTTTTATGATAAACAAAACAAGTTATAAATTTCATAACTTGCCTTTAGCTGGCATTTTATGATCACTAGATGGAGATTTACCAATAGCTGCTAACAATCTTTGTTTACATAAATGACAAGAAAGATAAGAATTCAATATCTCTTTTCTTGTCTCCAGCTCCAGATCAGCTGGTTTTGAGCTAGTTGGTTCACATCAGTGAATGGTTGGAAGACTAAAAATTAGATCTAAATACTAACTCTAAAATCAGCAATTATCAAATTGATTTATAGACCCATATAAATATCTAGTTTGTTAAGCTGGATTTGAAGACATTATGTGTCTGATAAATTTCATGCTTTCAAACTGATAAAAACGTGTTTGATAAATGCTGATTTTAGAGTTAGTATTTATATCTAGTTTCTAGTCTTCCAACCCTTCACTGATGTGAGTTAACTAGCTTGAAACCAGCTGGTCTGGAGGTGGAGACAATGAAAGATATATTGAATTTCTATCTCTCTCAATGTTTATGTAAACAAAGCTTGTTAGGAGCTATTGGTAAAGCTCCATCTAGTGATCATAAAATGCAAGCTAAAAAAAGTTACAAAATTTATAACTTGTTTTGTTTATCATAAATGCACCCTTGAAGGTTTTTGCAATGATATATATTACAGAGGCTTTTACTATATGCTGAAAGTAATATTTATCAAGGCTGTAAACCATTTTTTCCAAAACATAAGCTTGTGATTAAGACCTGAAGAGGTGCCTACATTCGCATTTTCATGTGCATATTGTTGAGGTTTACAGCCTTAATAAATATTAGTTATGTAATCAATGTGAGTTTAAATAAATTTATATGGTGAAACTGAACTGATTTCAAACCCATATAGATATCTAGTTTGTTAAGCTGGATTTGAAGACATTACATGTCTGATAAATTTCTTGCTTTGAAACTGATAGAAACATGTTTGATAAATCCTGATTTTAGAGTTAGTATTTAGATCTAGTTTCTAGTCTTCCAACACTTCACTGATGTGAGCCAACTAGATCAAAACCAGCGGGTCTGGAGGTGGAAACAATGAAAGAGATATTGAATTCTATCTCTCTCAATGTTTATGTAAACAAAGCTTGTTAGAAGCTATTGGTAATGGTCCATCTAGTTGTCATAAGATAGAAGCTAAAAGCAAGTTACAAAATTTATAACTTGTTTTGTTTATCATAAATGTATCATTGTAGTTTTTGCAATAATATATATATATATATATATATATATATATATATATATATATATATATATATATATATATATATATATATATATATATATATATATATATATATATATTGCAGAGGCTTTTACTATATGGTGAAACTGACCTGATTTCAGATCCATATAGCTATCTAGTTTGTTAAGCTGGATTTGAAGACATTATGTGTCTGATAAATTTCATGCTTTCAAACTGATAGAAACATAGTTTGATAAATGCTGTTTGTAGAGTTGGTGTTTAGATCTAGTTTCAGGTCTTCCTACCCTTTACTGACATGAGCCACCTAAAACATTTAAAGGTTGATAATTATATATATATATATATATATATATATATATATATATATATATATATATATTTTTTTTTTCCAATGATGACCATATTAGAAACCAATAGTAGAATGATATCAGTTATGGGTTGTAATCCCTTGCATGTACTATAATCAGAATTCTTATTTTTTTTTGACAGCACATTGACATTCATCCTACCAAACGAAATTAACATGAGGACTATGATTGTTAGCTAAAAATTACCAGGTATCCATTTACCAATCATTCGCAACAAAAAAAAAATATTAGAGTTCATCCAGGTTTCAAAAACTAGATCCCATTGTGCAAAATACTCTTACCAATCATGATTCCACAAAAACCTTTTAGCTGTTTATGAAGGTGTGTGGAAACTTAATTGCATTTTTTTTTTGAATTATTACCACTTGTTATGATGCCATCTACATCTTATATATATTAAAGAATATATAATCACCCTTCCTTTACATTTCATATTATTAATTGAATAATTTCTGAATAAATTACTGACCTGATTCACATACTGAGAAGATCCTTCAATAGTTTAACACTTGACTTTATTCTCTGTAAGTAGATTATTATTTTTTGAAAATTCTGAATTCTGGGTATGGACTTCAAACATGAATTAGAAAATATACGTCTTATGAAGTTGACTGATTTATAGTTGAATAAATTATTCAGTGAAGAGTATCAGATTTATAATAACATTAAGATAGGATAGATCATGCTTCTAACCATATCTACTATATCAATACCTACACATTTCTATCCAAAATGTACACATTTTCATCAAGTTAATTATCTGTACATTGTGTAATTAAATATAATAATGATTTTCATTTTCACCCATGATGTATCTACTATAGGATGAAGATTTTCAGCACAGTTTGGCATTATTGATAGAATATCTGACTTGGGATTTAGGATGAAGATTTTGATTCTGGTACTGGCAGGTCATTTCTTATGAATTCCTGAGCAATAATGTCAAATGCATTTTAATTTTTTTTTTCCAAATTTACTTCAAATTTTCTAACTCTCTTTACCATATTATATCAGTATACTTTCTTGTTTTATTCATTGATTTCACACGTAATCTCATTCTGAATTATTTATTGTGATATAAAATTTAAAATTTCAATTTTTCATTTATTATCTATCACCTTTTCTAGCAATATGACAACCCAACTTCATTTCTCACACTTACTTCTTTTTATGATGTCAGTCATACTTAGCTATATTTTTCATTTTCAATCCCTCTTCCAGGTATTCCTAATATGTATCTCTTCTTATTTTATGATAACTGTATTGGTCTTCTGTTCAATGTTAAAGTCTCATCCATATGTGAAGTGATGGTATGCATATTAAAATCTTTATATTCAAACACGTTTTAATACAAAAATGTTTCCATCCAAAGTACTTTATCCACGTTTTATGATTAATTTTATCGATTATGTTTCCACCTTCATCATGATTAATCTATTTTTCCTGAATGCTGAGGTATTATATGTAGCTATAACTAAATAAATTATAAATGCTCATAAATAAAATATGTCTATATCTGAAGATTAACTATTCATACACCAAATACATCTATACCTGAATAAATATTAAAGACTTGCATATAATATACCCATCTATCTGAATGAATTATAAATGTGTTTATTGCTGAGTTTGAAAAATGTTTATATATGAAAAAAATAGAAATGCTGACATACTATATACTTACAGCTATAACTAAATAAATTATAAATACTCGTAAATAAAACATGTCTATAAACAAATAAACTCTAACTGTTTATATATCCATCACGTCTATACTTGAATAAATTGCAAATGCTCACATACAAAATGTGCTTATATCTGGATGAATTATAAATGCTAGTTTACCAAATCTGTTTATATGTGGAATACTTAAAAATGCTGAGATATAATATACATCTAGGCCTGAAGGAAATGTAAATGCTTACAAGTAAAATGCACCTGTATCTGGATCAGAATAATTTTCTGTATGAGAATCATAACATAAGGATTAATAGATACCATGAATAAATATATCATCAATGATAAATAAATGATCAATCTAACCTAGGAGTATATATGTGCATACGGAAAAATGGGATCCCAAAGATGAACTGTGTCAAACATTAACTAGTAATAAACTTCTGTTGAATTATTATTCAATATTGATACAACCAAAATAACTGTGGAAGACTGATGATGCAAAAATTGTTATGAAAATAAATAGTGTTAAATAAAATTATTGTTATTTTAAAACCAAACCAGTTGTTCATGTTGCATCACTTGTCATTTATTGCACATGTTCACAAAAATTTCATGCCTCCTGAGCTATGTCTGGCATAACTAGACCTAGGTAAGTCAGGTGGTAGTGAGATGAAACTCTAGTGGCACCATTTGGGTAACAAAACATAGAAATTTCTAGGTGGTTCCAGTCTCTATGGTGCTACATCTTCTGATAAACAGGAAATGTTGTAGGTGAAGTGAAATCTGTATTGGGAAAATGCAATCGATGGTTCCTTCCTACAATATACTCATCAGGAAATTGTTACAACTGAGATAATAAAGGGGTTGTATGGTGGTCTGGTTACAATATATATATATATATATATTGTGACCTTCCAGGTTGGCACCAGGAAAAATGTGGGAAGTTCATATTTGTGTTAACAATGGCTAAAGACAGTTATCTGAGAAAAATGAATTGAAATGAGATTTGCTATTTGAAAATAGATATTAGAAAATTAAATTTTAGTTCGAAGTACCAATTGATACAATTTAAAGTTATATATTTAATAGTGAAGAGGAAGACAGAAAAACATCAGGGAATATTGGTATAAGAGTAGAATTAATAGGAAGGTTATAGCAGGTGTTGTTCATTGGTGTTCTAGATTATTGCCTATTCCAATCCAAGATTTAGCTTGTGTATGTGGATGTATGTTCATTTACATCATTTCATACTTTGTCAATTTTTTATTCATACAATTACTTATAATATCTAGATTGTAATAGTAAAATTTATATGCTAAACAAAACAGATATACAGTACTCATATATAATTGATTAAAATGATTTCCTTATCTATATATATATATATTTATTTACTGGTTATGTATTGTTTCTAATAATACATTTGGAATTGTAAAAAAAATTATCTCTGTATTTGTAAATTAATATTTAATATTTGATATTTTTGTTTTATTTTAATACTCTATTGTTGTCAGTTTATAAAGCAAGCTAGTTTTGGAAAGTTTCCAAGTGATCAATAATAATAAAAAAAGAGGGCGTGAGTGTGTGTTGACAAAAAAAAGTTTGTACAGACTACTTAGGAGAGAAAAAGGATGAATATAAAAAAATAAACCCCGCAAGGTTTCAGCTCTGACTTTTCCAGCTATCGATTGGAGTTCATTATTAAAATGCCTAAATATCACGTAAGAATATCTATTATAAATCACTTAACATTTTGTTGTAAATTGAAAATAATTGAATTATGGAAAATATTAGAGATGAAAATAATTGTGAGAAAACATATTCAATACTATTGCAAAATGCTTGATATATTTTCAATTTTTAAAAGCCTATTCTTAATATTACATAAAGTGAAATTTTTTAAAAAAAAAGTTATTCAATATAATTTGTTTTTTTAGAAAAATAATTATAAACTAAAGAATTTATTATTCACATATATATGACTGAAATAAATAATGAAATATATTATTGAATACCAGTTAGTGATCGTCTATAGTAACTGCATACTGTCATGGAGAAATTGTTAACAATGGGAATAAAAAAAATTATATCAAATTTAAAATTAAAAGGATAAAACCTTAAAACTTTAATATAATTGTTTCACTTAATTGGAGATTTTATTTCGGGTGATTAATAACATAATTCCAGTGCATGCTAATATATTTATTACAAGATTTTCAATATTGGAAACTTTCGTAGTTATATCAAGTTATTTTTTAACCGTCAGGATTAACTTTTTTGTTTGTGATTCATTTATTATTAATAGAAACAGCGTATACGTCATATATATATCGTTGACATTTCAAATAATGACTTTCAAGTTAATAACAATTCATCATCTAATGATTAAATATCGATAAGTATTTTTTTTTGTATACTAGAAATGTGATTTATATATATATATTTTAAAGCTAATGTAACTGGTATTATTATTATTGTAAGACAATATATTATCTTATAGGATTTAAAAATCATTCTATACATAAATTTTATATTCGAATGTGTGAGACTGTGATAAATAATATTATTGTTTCCAAAATTATACTTTTGTTTTATTTCAATTATGTTGTAAATAAACGAAAAATATTATGATTGTTAAATGCGTTATATTTATAACATTCACAGGCACACATATTCGAAAATATAGGTAATAAGGAATAGTAAAAAAAAAGAAAAAAAAAAACATTATTAAAGTTAATGTTTGCAAATGAATATCAAAATCTTTATAATATATCATATTAATATCATATTCATTTCATTTTTTTAACAATTCATTTCTTTCAGTATAAATGAGATGTTACAGAGAAGTGTATTTTATCTAAGTAAGAAGGGAAGTGGTAGAGTTAAAAGCAAGATGTTTAGGATAATAATATATTTTGTCCTTATTTTCAATAAATACTTTATTGAATTAATACCCATATGAATTATTTTATTATATGTTTGATTCTCCATTACCACACACACACACACACACACACAAGGTTAACATAACATAGTTATAGAATATCTAAATTTTCCAGTATAAGTCAAGTTTTATTTAATTTGTCTGGTGTTAATAAATCTCAATATTACAATACCAATAATATTTTTTACTTTGTTTAGAAAAATGGTGATGTGGATATAAAAGGTACCCAACCCTCATCATTACCTATCCTATACTAAATATGATAATTGATGATTGTGCACTAGTTTTAGTATTGAATGGATGCTTAGAACATATTTAAATTAACATTACAGAATTATTGTTTATAGACGTTTTTATCATCTTATTTGCCTCCTATATGAAGACCATATGCTATACTATTAACTGAGCTAAGCCATAGCGTAATTACAATATAAGGATGTTTTAAATAAGTTTAAAAGCAATTTGCAATTATAAATTTTATTCTATCTTGTATAGAATTGGTGCCTGGGCAATTATAAATCTAATAAAGTGAATAAATGAAGAAGACAGAGGTTACAATATATATATATATATATATATATATATATATATATATATATATATATATATATATATATATATATATATATATATATATATATATATATATATAAGTGTTTAGTCAATTTAAAGAAGGAAGTAATTTTACACTTTCATTTATTGTGTGAATACTAAAAATTTAAAAATAATGACAGATATTTTTTATATATATAAATGTTTTTAGTGAACATCCAATAAAAAGTAATTGTTTGTTCAATCACAATTGGAGTTTCTAGACTTAATATAAATAAAAGTTTGGATTGTCCAGAAAGTTAAAATATGAATTGACTTAATTAATTTTTGGACCATCCCTCCATGCTTTTATTTAAGTTAAACATAAAAAAAAAATGTGGTTGAACAAACAATTATTTATTACTTTTTGATCCATAGTCAATAAAAGTGTTTAATGTAATTTCTGCATTATTTTTAGAAATGTTTTTCAGTCTGTAAACTTACATTTCTAACAAATAATTCAAAATTGTGGAAAAATAAAAAAAAATAAAAATACATTTGTTAAAATAAAAACTTGACAATTTAATACAAAGGCAGTTAAAATCTTCAAAACATAAGTATCATTAAAGTTACCATATAATAATAAATCAACCACACATTTTACTATTGTTACACAATGCTTTAATTAACACCCTCTTTTACAGTTTACAGTTTTGATTATCCCAGCAATCTTCTTCACAACTTTATATCTATTAACCTCAACTGCTAAATTCACATTTTAAAAATTTAGTTATACTGTTAGTTTAATGACAGTATTGATATTAAAATAAATTATGTATTTATGATTCAATTAAATTTAAAATTTTGTTTTTTAAATAAAGAATTGAGTTTTCTAGTTTTTTATGTTTTTGTTACAAAAACAACATAAATTGTTTACTTATTTTTAAACTATTTTTCATATTTTATATATTTTTGTAGAGACTCTGGCACAGCAACAACATAATTGTACACTTAACATGCCTATGAAGATTGGAATATATGGTGTTCCAGCTTGTATACAAATTGTTTGTACTTTTAAACCAAATTATTTTGGCTCTGTAATGAGACTCTATAATGCTGATTCATTAGCATATACTTATAACAAACCAGCCAAAAAAGAAAGATCAAATCAGACAGTAGAAATGTTTTTCAAGTATGCAATCCCGACCTATACCCCAAGAAATATATGTGTTATTATGAATCTTTTGAATTCTATGGATTTTCTTGTAGTTGTTATAAGTAAACATGAAAATCCAAAATCTACTCATGATCCAGAAGTATATAGATTTTGTTTCAGGTTATATAAAGGTAAGCATTTTTATATATTTTTATTTTGGGGTAAGATAACACTAGCTTAATATGTCTATAAAGCAAAACATACACAGATAATAGGTATCCCATGTGAAGCAGTCAAACTGATACTCAGATCGAGCTTCACAAATTACTCAGATTCTCCCTCCACCAAACCATATTTAAATTCCATCCTTAAGCATATATACACATATTTACTAATACATATTTTTTCTTCTTGCTTAACTATTAAAATAACTGACATAGATATATACAGATATCTTAATGTAACTAAGTTTAATAAATATTTGATTTTATTTTAATTCAAATACATGCATAATGGATATGCACATATAAGTGAGAGGAGATTACTTTTAAAACATTTTAAATAAAAATGTATTATATTAATGTATATTTTAAAAATTATATTTATAATTTATTATTTTTTAATCATGGTAGTCAGAAGAATTAAAGATGATGCAATGCTTGTAAGAATATTCTCAAATGCAATTAAGACAATTTACCGGAGATACATTAGTCACATTACTTTGAATGAAAATGTTATCATATATATATATATATATATATATATATATATATATATATATATATATATATATATATATATATATATATATATATATATATATATATAATTAACAAGGTGGATGAAAAGTTAAAATTTATAGTAGAATGGGAAATGGGATAAGGAGAATAAATTAGCATATTTAGATATATTAATAAGGAAAGAATATGTTAAGGGAAGGTGTAAATTGTAGACAGAAGTGTATAGAAAAATAGATAATAATATTGTGAATTGGAGGTCTAATATTGATAATAGGAATAAAATTAATTCTATAAATTCATGAATGCATAGGGCTATTAGTTATTGTAGTAATAAAGAAGATTATGATAAGGAGGTAGGGAGGGTAGTGGAAAATTTTAAGGATAGTGATTTTCCAGAAGAAGTGTTAAGAAAGAATATAGAAAGAATAGAAGAGAAATTTAAAGAGGAAGAAAAAGAAGGCAGAGAAGTTGTAAGGAAGAAAGATAATAGAGAGAAGTATATAGGAATTAAAACTAATGAGAATAGAGTAGTTAATGGGATAAATAGAATTATTAGAACAATTAATAAAACTTTTAAGTATACTATAAGGTATAGAATAGTGAATAGAAAGAGAAAGAATGTGATGGACATATTAGATAATAAATATATTAATGAGGAGAGGAGAAATATTAATGGGGTGCATGAAATAAAATGTAAAATATGTAAAGATAAAAGAATTAGAAATAAATATGTGGGCAAAACAAAAAATTCCATATATACTAAGTTTGTACAGCATAATTACGATAAAAGGTCACCAATATATATATGCATATTATGGAAACAGGTCATAATATTAGGAAAGAGAGCAATAGAATGATTAGTTATACATATAAAATAAGGGATAGAAAAATAAAGGAAGCAATATTTATGAAGAAAATTAAACCAAACCTCAATAAAAATGGGGGAGGGGTAAAACCAATAATAGCATAAAAGGAAATAATAGTATAAGAGAAAAAGAAAGTTTTTTGGGGGTGTGTGATAATACAGATAAAATAAGAGATAGAAAAATAAAGGAAGCAATATTTATAAAAAAGTTAAAGCAAATCTTAATAAAAATGGGGGAGGGGTAAAAACAATAAAAGCATAAAAGGAAATAATAGTATAAGAGAAAAAAATTTTTTTTTGTTTTTGGGTGTGATAAAAATAGTAAAAAATATTAATAGTTATAAAAATAGTTAATAGAGGTAGCTGTAGGATAGAATCTGAAAGAGAGGTTAAAAAGGAAGTTGAATTACCAGAGTAAAATGCAGGATAGAGACAGTTGAAAGTATAGATTAAGCTAAAAAAAATTTATATGGAATAATTAAGAAGGTAAAATAAATGAAAATAAGTATTTAGAAAGAATAAAAGATAAAGTAAGATTATATTGATAGTGATTACAAATTTTTTTGGAGTAGTGTAATTAAAATTATTTTATAATGTGAATATTATATGTATTAAAGTTATATGTATAGGCATGTGTTATAAAGAAAGAGGATAAAAAGGATTTTAAAAGAATATAAAATAGGATGGTTAATATGTTAATAATATTATATGAATTGAAAAGGTTAGGAAATATTTAAAATAAATTAAAAGTTTGATAGGAAATTAATAATTTTATATAAAATAATGTATTTTAATGGTTGTATTTTTATATGTGTTCAAATTTTGTAGATCTGATGAAGACTGCATGGTACAGTTGAAACTGTAATCAATATTAAAAGTATTTTTGCTGAAAAGTGAAATGTGGAAGATTTTTGAAATTCAATATTATCATTTTATAACAGTGTAAAGGGTAGCTTGCAATGCACACATTCCTAAAAAGATCAAGCCTAGTTATTGAACCCAATGTATTTGGAATTTATATTAATAATGGGAAAGATTATTTGTTTGTTATTATTATTACATATATACATATAATACACAATAAATTATTTTATTATAAAATAAAATACGATCAATATTTTACAAATTAATATTGTATATATATAAACTATTTGATTAAATAAACTGTAATATATATATATATATATATTACATATATATATATATATATATATATATATATATATATATATATAATTTAAAATTGAATATTAATTTATAGTTAAATGAATTTGGGATGGCCTGAAGTTAATTGGGTGGACACGTGTGTGAAAATAAAACGGATTTTCTTATTTTATTTTATTTGTAATAAATGATATGTATTTAAACAATGCATATAAAAATCTAAATGAATTTAAACAATAGGTAGTTTAAAATATCAGCATTTTCATTGTTTTATGTAAAAATAGAAACTTTTTACAAATTGTTGTTCTTATCAAAAGAGATAGCAGTTACAACAAAAGACAGTCGTTTAAAGTAAAATTTAAAACACTAAAACGGAGTTTTACTTTTTCTTTTATTTAAATTATAAACATTTTTAAAAGTCAAATGCTGTAATTAAAAGTTTACCAAATTCAGAGGAAAGGAAGTAAAATAAGAAGTAAGAATAAGTGATAAGTTCTTAAATAATTAAATCGTTTTTTAAAAGTTATTGGAGTAAATTTGAATATTTTAAATTTTTTTCAAAAAGAATAATGAGAATTAAGTCTACTGAAAATTGGAAAAGAAAAAAATAATGAAATAATTTTCTTAATATATATTTAAAGGTCTTCAATACAAATATATAATTATAAATAATTATAAATTGTACTTTAATATGAAAATGGGATAGAGCAAAACATGCTATTGTGTGTCATGGTATTTCCTACCAGCTGCATTAAACCTCTCTCTCTCTCTCTCTCTCTCTCTCTCTCTCTCTCTATATATATATATATATATATATATATATATATATATATATATATATATATATATATATATATATATATATATATATATATATATATAATTTCTACTTTATTGTAAACACACAAGAAGATGCCTGCAATCCAAAGTAAACAAGGATTGGAATACTTTATGGTGAATCAAATGAGGATTAAGGTGTTTGACATTAAACACAACTACAGGAGACACCATTGTACCTATCTATCCTTGCTAAGAAAAAATGATTTACTAAGTGAAACTGCTTTGAGAAACAACTTGCCCAAATATCAACTACTACTACTTCTATTATCATAATTTTTATGAACTTTGTTCCAATTACAATTTTTTTTAAATCAAAGAATCAATATTGTAAATTTTTGTTTATTTATTTATTTATTTTTAAATCTTGTTATCTATCTGTTGTATTTTCACACTCTGATACTGAAGCCTCATTTTTTGTGAATTAGTAAAGAAGAAAAGGGGGGATTATTCATTTTGATATTTTGATATTTTCATTGTAAATAAAATTTAGGTTCACCCACCTTCACATCAGGTTATTCACATAAATATTGAGATAAGATTCTCTAAATTTATTTTGATAGGTTAAATTACAACATTTATACAGAATACATATTATATGTTTTATTTTGTGATTAACCTTGTGTATATATTTTCCAGTATGTTTGACTAATCAATTAGTATCTATCTATATATCATATATATATAAATTGGGGAAACTTGTTAAATAGGTTGTTAACATCTGCAAATATATACAATTTAGCTAAACAGCATCTCAATGATATTAAATAACTAAAATTTATTTTACTATATAATTACGATTTGTAGATAATGAGTGACATAGGTGGATTTTTACCATGGGGTATAAGGATTGGATTATAATAATCATTAATTAGTAAAATGGTAGAGGTTCACATGTGACACATGTACATATGATTATTATTATTTTTTATATTATTTTTTACCATTACTGTTGTTGTTATACTTGATATTTATTATTGTTAATAAATGTTTGAGAGTTTGTATTATTTTGGTCTTTGGTTTATTGAGTTGTCCTGACATTCCACAGTCTATAAACAATTAGGCATGCATACACATCTATTTTTCTTAACACATAAAAGCTTAAAAATAAAACAAATATAATAAATGCTAGTTGTAACCTATATATAGGTGCAGGTGTTGCTGTGTGTATCTGTTCATACTCCCTAAAGGAGTTCAAAGCAATATTCTGTCCGGGTTTGAATATTAGGACATAACAGAATTTAAAAAGGGAAAAGTGGATGAACTAACCTAAATTGCATTTAATATTATTAAATAGGGAAAGAGTTAGTCAATTAAAGGGTATGCAATCATTGGTTAAGCATTTCATCAGGTTCTCATTAGCATTCTATCAGATGACCCACAGTCTGAACATAGTTGGATGAAACAATTTTCCCTTCTAAGCCTGGTAGATCTTTGCAGATTGTTTTATTAGGGGTAATAAATTAGAGCATATTAACTTATCCCCACACCATATTGCTACATCTGTATAGTAGTCTGCAAGTTAGTCGACCATCCATTACATCTAGTGCATCATCATTGGGCTTTGTTAGTTTGACTGTTGATGAAGAGTACATTGCCCATTATACGGGTGTTTAGCAATGTTTGGGATTAGAAGTAATCATTCGGTCCATTATATCTGGCATCATCAACTTTTGGGTCTAGTGGTCATCGTTCCATCCATTATATCTGGCACCAGCAACGTTTGGGGCTTGATAGATAGGTGTATCATCACATAAATACTTTGTGTAAGTTTGTCATACATTGTGATCAAACCAGCTGATTGTAGAATCTGATCTATATATCGAAGTGGGAATCGTTCCATCCGTTATAACAGTAATGTAAAAAAATCCATTAGTGAATATTTTATCCACTTGAAAATTGTTTTAAAATCATAGATCATATTCTAACAGAATTGCATTGTTTTTAAAACTTACTTAGACAAAAGGTTCATCCAGTCAGCAAATATCCAGATCTGCTAAGTGGATAAGGTGCATCAGGTCTAGCTTTTAAAGCATTTCAATATCAACAGAAAAATAGTATATATACTGCTAGATTTGAATCCAGAGAGGATCTCATAATATTTAAACAGCAATGGTAGAGATAATCCACACTCGTCGTAACAATAATTCAATGTATAGTGAGTAGTGGAAACTTTCACTTTTCTCTCCATTCAAACATGTTCTTTCCCACAATCATTACTCTGGATCCCATTACCCATGAACTGTGGTATGCTTAAAGACTGAATAATTAAATACTACTGTCTGACTGTCCAAATCTATATCTAGTTCATCAATCCCAATGGACATTGAATAACCAAGGATCACTACTAACCTGAATTACAAAGGTGAAGAACTTTAATTGCTGCCTAATGTATAAACTCTTAAATTCAGTCATGTAATTATTTATAATAATCCTGACTATAACTTAAGATATTGTCCTATTAGAAATTTAATATTTTATTAAACTAATTTGTAATTTACTTACCTGTACATACTCTATATAACTTTCTTTAATCTCTTTCTATCATTGAGCCTCTATTAAATAAATGCAATATATTTCTTTCATCTTCATGTGACAATATTTTATAATTTTCATTATTGTGTTTTACAGATAAATATGCCAATAATTTTTCAAATTCGCTAGTTAGTTATTTTCTTTGGGGTGACTAGAATAAGTTGAATTAAAACAAGTCTTATTTTTATCGTAGCAAATGCTTGCGAATTTGGGAAAAATAAGTTATCTTATAATGTCTTTGTAGACAAACAGAGTAGAAATCTGTTTTTCTAAGAAATGTTTTTTATTTTATTTTATTTAAATAATAAGCACTAACCTTAAAACCTTATGAAATCCAATCTGTTTATTATGAAATTAATAACCACCATCCCATTTGTATAAGTTTAAATTATGTTTTAGTATAATAATAAAGTATTTAAATCCAAGTCCTTATATTTTTTAATGTGGGGGGGGGTATAGATAAATTAAAGTAAGGGGGAAGGGAAGTCTCTATTCTAATGATTAGGTATTTTTAGTAATAGGTTTAAAAAAATCCATTACTGTTTAGTATTTAATTCATACTATTATGTTGGACATTCACAATATATATAGGGTATCAATCATTTGTCCTTAGTTTTAAAAGAATATATGTCTTTCATTTTAAGCATTGTATGCAAACAGGCCTTTACATTCAAATACATATATGTGTGTCTTCGTGCTTTGTTCCCCAGGATTTTAGGTAATCCGGATCAGTATATTCATTCCAAGTCCAAGAACACAGTTGGCAACCCCCCCTACCCCATGGAACTTGTTTTGTCATATGAGCTATTGACATAGGGTTCACTCCAGAAAATGGCTGGCATATTGTTATTAATTGCCGACATGTTCGTTCTGTGAAACGAATCTGCCAAAGCAGCAGAAATAAGTCTGTCACCATTCATTGTCCTCAAAATTGAAAGCACCTTTTTTTTAAATCTGAGATCGGATCATCTAATTCTGCCACCCTTTATACCCTGCTCTCTTAAATCTCTTGCCATAACTCAAACCTATGAATGTCCATAAACAATAATATTATGATTCTACTAAATAGATCTATTTATTATATTTATTAATATTTTCATATGCGCATCATTTTGCGACACCATTATATATATATGTTAGTGAGCTATCCCACACACCTTTCTCACTCAATAAAACTGAGATCCTTTCACCTATTAATAAAAATGTATTTTTGTATAAAGTTAATATTTCAATTGTAAAATAATGTTTGTAAGCTAAATCATTTAATTGCTATATTTTTTTTTTTTTTCTGGGGGTGAATTGGTATCTCATAAAGATATTTCCTCATAGCGCTAAATCAGCTGTTCGTCAGCACAGTTATTCATTATTGGCATATGAGCTTAGCCGCTATAAAAGAGAATAATAATTTCAGTAGTCATTTTCTAAGTTATCAACAAATGTGATATGATTTATATCTTACCGTCTAAATATCATTCAAATTATATGTACGCCAAGAGGCCAGTGACTTTTAATAAAATAATAAAACAAGTATTTATGCATATATCCTTAAATTAATAAATCTTATATATATATATCATAAAGTTTCAGAATCATTTTCTTTTATTTAAATATTAATATCTTAATTATTAAATTATGCTCGCTCTGACTAGGGAATCTGTCGCTAATCCTCTCTCTCTCTCTCTCTATAATTAATGTGAAAGGTCACAACCTTTAAATGAGCAAAACTTTTATTTTATGCTAAAATATTCCGTTAGATAATTTCAAATTAGAGACTTTTTTGTCTCCACTTTATGATGTTGGTGGAGAGAGATAAATGAGATCTGAATCATCAGGATTGTTGACCATAAGTCGGTATCTGGAAAATAGGCAAATAGGCCAGAGTCGATGAGTATTCCTGACTTATGTATGTTGCACATAATTGGATTCTAGGTACTTTTGCCTAGATTCTAGATCTTGTTATATGAACAGACAAAACTGACCGGTGCACAAGATAGCATTAAATAAATATGACGATCTAACTTGGAATAAACCAATCTTATTATATATGTTGTAACTTTGGCTTCTAATAATCATTAAAAATTATATCATTTCTGATGCAACAACCTATAGTCCAATACTGTGAATTAGTTTTTGCTCAAAATTTATCATTCTTATAAGTATGTGATTGACACATTGATAATAAAGCAATTTTACTAAAATATAATTTTAAATATTTTCCATACAATCAAATATTTTCAAGTATAAAACTGATGAAGCTGAAAAAAATACCTTTCAAGGGATGTCAACAACTTCAATGTGTTTGACACCATAACACTAAAAAGTCATACTTAAATGAGATTATTTAGATTTATCTGTATTTTAATAATAGTTCCATCATTGATCTATTTATTTTACTTTTCTACATTCATCCTAGCTGTCTGTCTCTCTGTCTGTCTGTCTGTCTGTCTATCTATCTATCTATCTATCTATCTATCTATCTATCTATCTATCTATCTATCTATCTATCTATCTATCTATCTATCTATCTATCTATCTATCTATCTATCTATCTACCTACCTACCTACCTACCTACCTACCTACCTACCTATCTACCTATCTACCTATCTATCTATCTATCTATCTATCTATCTATCTATCTATCTACCTACCTACCTACCTACCTACCTACCTACCTACCTACCTACCTACCTACCTATCTACCTATCTATCTATCTATCTATCTATCTATCTATCTATCTATCTATCTATCTATCTATCTATCTATCTATCTATCTATCTATCTATCTATCTATCTATCTATCTATCTATCTATCTATCTATCTATCTATCTATCTATCTATCTATCTATCTATCTATCTATCTATCTATCTATCTAAGCAAACTAAAGAAAATATAAAAAATACTACTAAAAGAAAAAAAAAAACCCACCCAATTACTTCTTTATAAAGCTCCTCCAATATTTCAATCAGCAGACTGGTTTTCATTAGAAAACACAGCAGAATGGCTATTTCCAGAACTAAAACAAAAATATTACAAACATTCACACATCAGCTTACAAAATTAATTCCTATAGGTTAAAATTCTTTTTTTATATAAATCTTTTTTTAAAACTTTTTTTATTGTTTTAAAACAATAAATATGATATATTTATCAGTTCGTTGAGTGATAAGAATTGTTGCATAATAAAATGAGATTTTGTAAGGAACCTTTTTTAAAAAAATGTTTTAAAAATGATTTATATAAAAAATAATTTTAACCTTTGGAAGTAAGTAGCCATTTTGCTGTACTTTCTGATAAAAACCGGTGTTCTGGTTAAAATATTAAAGCAGCTTTATAAAAAAGTAATTGTGTGTTTTTTTCTTTTAATAGTGTATATTGTACCAGTCAAAAATGTATGTCATCCAACAAGATTTAGAATCTGAGCAAAAGTACCCTGAATCCAATCATGCCCGAGATACACAGGCCAAGAACAATCATGATTTCTAACCTATTTGCCCATTCCCCAAATCTATAACACTATGGACAACACCTACAGTGATACTACATAAATTAATTATTTCCAGGCTAGATGCTACATCATTTTGCATGAGAACTCAGCTGATGATGATGATGATCAGAGATTGAGTGAACCAGAGATATAAGTTAAAAAACATAAAATAAATATATTAATGAGATTCGAACAACTGGATTAAGTTTAAAAACAAATATTTATTTTGACAAAAATTCAAGATTTTATATAGGTATAATCAACATCACACAGTTTAAACTATCGCTTTGGTTAAACATCTTCAACAATCTTTATACAATTATTTTATTTTAATAGATATTAATTTAGTGCAGCTGTTACAATACTGAATAGTATGATTTAGTAGACGTTATATATATATATATGGTTACAATATATATATATATATATATATATATATATATATATATATATATATATATATATATATATTGTAACCATATATTTTAGCATAAAATATAATAATTGATGTAACTAGTATAAAAAATTTCTCTATCTTCTTTGGTGATTTGATTGGCTTGATTTGCACTTTGAACAGATTACTCTCTTATATTATTTTAATAAATTTAAATTTGCTTCGTTCCACATACTAATTCATATCATAATGTTTAACTTTTTAAAAATTTTGACAACACATTAAATTTGGTAAAATAGTATTAAAATATAATATTTTATTTACATTTGTTTAGAATGATCTTAAAAATTATTTCATTTGAATTAACAAAAAACCATTTGTTCAATTATTATAAATTATTAAAAATAAATACAGTAATTACGTATGCGTCTCAATGTAAAAAAAGAAAAGAGCGCGAATTTAAGAGCAGATCGTCTGTTAGTTTGCTTTTGGAGGGAGAAAGAAAGAAAAGAAATGGTAAAAAGGCAAATGGTGTAAATTTGATAAGCTTATTTTAAAATAGTTAACAAGTAAACTGATTACCACAAATTTGCTATAAACGTAAAAATAATATCGTGGTATTTAAATATAAGATGAATTGCTAAATTTAAAAGTCTGTTCAAGTCGGCTGGCCAAGTGGATCAAATCACCGGTAATAATTTCCCAATATTACATTTAAAATGTCAGAGCTTCCCAGTTTAAAAGAATTAATTGCAAGAATTTGGTATGTTTTAAAATGTTTATTGTTCTACATTTTGGAATAATTAAATAAGTATTTTAATTACAGAAATTTTATAAATATGAAAATTTGTTTTTTAAAAAAGAAGAAGTTTAAATTAAAGTAAAATGTTAAAGTTATCAACATAGTTTAATATTTCTGTTTCAAATTCTAATAAAAATATAGTATTGATTGATATTTAACTTTATAATGCCAGTAATATATTTGCTAGTTAATTTGTTTGCCATTTGGATAATAAACAGTCTTCAATAATTGATCAAAGCTATTTTCTAATTTTATCGTCAGTGGGGAATGATTAAATAAATTGCTATAATTAGTATTCTGAGATTTAAGCGTGGATAAATAAATATTTAGCATGGATGTGATAAACTTGGAACATTTTTAATAGAGAAATGTAGAAATTAATAACTTTTGAAAAACATTTTCATTTAAGTTCTGCGTGTCATGTTTTTGAAATTGTTTCTTGTTTATGGAGCCACGTAAAATCGTTAATCTAATATTGCTGATAATAACTAACACAAATGGATAAAATTACATGTATGGAATTCAACTATAATTATAGCTATTACTTCGTACATTTATTGTTCGACACATCGTACATGGATTTCACGGATCATATTTGTCATTATAAAATGCTATACAATCTAATTTGTGACACACACACCTGCTAAAATTCATATATTGAACTTTAAAATGCTATACATTTGATTTATATCACACACACACCTATTAGATTTTATGTATTTGATGAATAATTCATTACTTTAATTTTATCGTTATATGAACTTGCATGTGAAGTTCATAAGTTATATTTTATTAAGTTTAAATTAATAGGGGTTGAATAAAATACTTATTCAAGAGAATAGCGCTTGCGAAAGGGCTTGAAAAGTACTAAATGAATTCATGAGATGTATCAATCTTTGTGAGGTATTTTGTGAGTCTTTCCAGATTTATATTCCTATGCTAATATTACTTATATTGCATTACACATGTTTTATTTTAAGCAAGATAAGTTAGTACATTAGTTGTCCTGATTAGTGTAACATTTTATTATGCAAGAACCCACATTTGCTAAAGTGTTAGTGTTTTCTGAATGATCAGAATAACTGAGGAGGATGATTTTGCACTTTAATGTGAAGTAAATAGTAATGTTGTTTTAGAATGTTAAAAGGCATTAATCTGTGCTGGTGGTTAATCCGCAGATTATTTAATTGCCATTTTTTGTATTTTACACTCATTCCAGCGCTGGTGGTTAATCCGCGGAATTGTGTAATTATACGTATTACTTTATGATGGTGTATCAATCCACAAAGCGTTTAGTATTATTTAATTCCTATGTGTAGATGAACGCATCCACAGGAATATGTTTTACTTCATAGATATAAGTTGGGCAAAGTATTTTAGTTAATCTGCTAAATCATCTTCTTCCATTTGTAAGCATAATTCATAAGTTAGATCGTCAAATTGTAGCAGGACATTCTATTCAAGTTACTTCATAATAATTAACTGTTGGTTGATTATTATTTACCGGAGTGTAAGTTTAAATTTTCACTTTATTTAATGATTGCATTATAGCTAAATCCTACAGATATAATATTATTTATTATATTATTATAAGTTTGCGGTATGGATTTATTGAATCTGGAAATGACGTTAAATATTTCATGAGTTGATGTTGAATTTAGTATAATTTGCTCAAGATTCATTATATCAAATTGAAATAAGGTATGATTAGGTTTTTAAAACCGTACCTATGATATGTTAGTGAAGAAAGTCGATGGAATTATAATTTATTTATTTTATTTGTTTATTTATGTTTTTTAATTATAACATTGGAATTAATTATTTATTATTCATAAATTTGTAAATAAACGTTGATTTATAATTAAACTTACTGTGCCGTTGCTATGTGTCATTCTTAAAATCAGAAATCATAAACCTTGGATAGAGCATACATGAAGTACATACCATTGTCAACATGATATCAGAGTTTAGTGATATTTTGAGAAAACATTTGGATGCTTTTAGTCTTTGGTAGTTTATGATGTGTAGGGTACAATAAAATCCCATTTACCTTTTCCATCATTTTGGCTTTGCGTAGTTGATTATAGTATACAATACAAATTGATTAGTAAACCTGTAAACAGATTTTCCAAATAATGATATGATTGAATATATTTACTTAACATTTTTAAATTGTCATTTGTCAGTATAAAAAGAGTCTCAGTGATATAGTAAACTATAAAAAGAACCCAAGTATTTATGTTTATTTATTGCAAAGCTTTACCTGGACTAGCATTTGTATTAAAAATCATATAGATGGTTTAAAATTTCATAATATTATATAGTTTCACAAATTATGCCATCTTGTACATGGTCGGCCATCGCATCTCATACAATAAAAATCGCAAATTAAGGTTTGATAATAATAACATTGCACTTATAATTTGTTTACTGTATTTTATCATACTACTATGATAGGTCATCGCGGTATACCCTGGCTGCGATCAAATTAAATCATAAAAGTTTATGTTAGATCATTGGTTTGGTCTGTGGTAAGTTGCTCCAGATGTTAGTTGTGGTCCTTGGTGCATAAAATAGATAGCATAATATGCTTTTGGATACAGCTCTTAATAGCTGACAATGTGTAGTGGGAATTGATCAGTGATCGAGGTTACGATTCCCAGTGCACTGATGTTTTGGTGATATTATGTAGTTGACCACACTTTAAACGGTTACAAATTATATATATATATATATATATATATATATATATATATATATATATATATATATATATATATATATATATTGTACCCTCACTTCTCGCTATATGATATAATTTAAAATATGACTAGCTCAATCAAATTATTATGCTCAGCTAAAAATATGTACAACTATCTTTAATATATTTTTATAATATTATAACTTATCAGATTTATTCCAAACTTATCTAAAATTAATTTAGTTCAATATTATATACTAATTAAATAAATATTTAATTAAAATCATGAGACTATGAAGTGAAGTTACAATTGGTAATCAGATTTACATTGAATCAATGTCTTTCCAAGACACTGTCTCAATGGCATAAGAATACTATTACCTCTTCATTATCTCATTCCTAATTCTACAGCACTCTTATGACTTTTATAAAAGAATTATCTATAATTTTAATAGATAAATAAATCTCAATCTATTATTAAGGAAATATAATTAAAATGATCTCAGGTTCTTCCAATTATACTAAAGTAATAATAATTCATGTAAATAGGAATGATAAGGGATTTAATACCAAACCTAAATACACCTAACTTATTCTAATAATAATCACTAACAATAATAATCTTTAGGGTATATCTTAATGTTATCTATTGGGTTATACTTTTAATCATTAAGAAAATAAGTAAATCATATACATGTCTTTCATTTCCATATAGTATCTTCATTTTAAAATAAACCAAAATCTTATAATTCAACAATTTGTGGCAATAAATAGTATTATACTCTTATACTGTGCATTATAATTACTTTATGACCATTGTAATATTATATGTTAATGTCAATCAATTTCTATAAATTATATTAAGAAAATGTTGTGTTTCTTTCTCAAATAATAAAATAATAAATTCCTATTGTGCAAATATTATGTACATTCAAATTATCTGTTATCAAATGCTGTGGTGCAAAATAATGAATTCAACACATCTTTTAAACAACTTAACAAATTTATTTACATTAACTTTAACAAATAATTTATTTACACTATTTACATTTGAATGGAACTAAAGAAAATAAATAATAAAAACAAATAATAATACAAGATTTTTACACTGTTATTATTTCCATAACTATAAGTAGATAATTTATACATTCCAGAGAATGTTTTATTAATAAAATTCAATTAAGTTTATGACTTTAATTTACATAAACATTACTTGTTATCAATTAATATAAGAAAAGATTTTATGTAAGGTATCATTCATGTAACATGTATGTAAATAAATAGACTTTAGTAATTAAAATGCTATTTCACTTAAGTCCTACTGTTATTTATATTATAATGTATAAGGCTGTGTTACATTTATTATCAGCATGACTCAAATATTAATCAATGTATAAACTGATATAACTTTGTAGTATAATAACAATTATTGATTATCACTATTTATTTCATTCCGATATAATGTCATACTACCTGTCTTATTAAAATATGCAATACGTATATGTACTTTTTTAAAAAAAAGTATTTTAAAATTATTCAATAATTTCAACTTTTATAAAGTATAATGTTAAGCAAAATTCTATGATTCTTTGCCATTTTAAATCATTACTTTTCTTTACTTGTTATTCTTATTCCTTTATAAAACTACTACCTACAAAAGTCATTTTAACCCCATTTAATTTCAGTAAAACAAATGACCAATTTTAAAAACAAAAAATAATAACGATCCAAATTCTCCTATACCTCATCATCTATTTACAATAAGCCTTCAATCAAAAAATATAAATTTCTATGTAAAATTAACGTAACTCATCTAATAAAAATAAAATTAAAATATAGACCTTATATACTTCTTACTAACTTTAAAAAATAAATAAATAAATAACTTACACTAGTATAATAAATCTGATTTCTAATATTGGAACAGAAACATTGAAATTCATTCACGAAAGAATCATATAATTATTTTTAGGTTTTCATATTACGTTGTATTAAATTTATATCATCAATTTAAAATATGCATATTAAAATAAAACTGCTCTTATCAATGTTATGCGTGTATATTATTTAAACGTTAATACATTCATACAATAATCATATAACATTTGGTTGATCTAAAGAAAACGTAGTAAATACATCAAATTATTATTATTATTACACAATTTTACCATAAATAACACTTCAATGTACAGTCCGTCACGATGTCCTCCAGGATTCCAGTTTTACAAAATAATTTCACATTTACACTCAACAATTATTCTTTAAAATATTACGTGTTGTATAATTATAAAATAAACTTTATGCAATAAAAGTTATATTAGTATTTAGTTACTATCAAAAAAATGTAAATGTACCTTTCCTATCTTTAATAAATTAATAATTATTGAAATATTTATGTTAGTTAATAAAGAAAAATATTACATAACATCCAACGGTGTTTTCATCCAGTTGTCATTGTTCTTTTTCCTAGGCACAAATTTTCACTAAACCTTACTTCCTTTTCCGGTACATCACATGTTCTTTAAAAGTTTTTATGACAAAAATGAAAACGTTCTTTTTTAAAATAAATAAAAATAAAAGTCAGTTCCATCAGAAAACAAAAATAAAATTAAAACAGTTTATAGGATCCATATTCTCTTCTTTATAGGAAAATTATTTTAAAGTTATTATCTTTTAGCATTAGTTTATAATTTATAAGTTCTTGTTTAATTATTTTCTAATTTTACTTGGATATCCACATGTAATTGATTTGTGCATTCCGTAACAGATATTAGGTAAGATTATTTTTAGAGTCTTCTATACGACCAGCGTTTAGACTTTAATAATACCATAATTTTACTTATAAGTATTTCTTTACTTATTAAATCTCCAATTTATTTGCCTTTTAAAATTGTCATAATTTAGTCTTTTATACCATAAAGACTTAACAAGGCAAATATTTATACAATTACTGTTACATATTATATCTTTACCAATATATATTTAAATTTAGAATTTACAAATACTTGCTTCATAAAGAAGTATTTCTCATTTTTTTAAATATTTGTTTTATAAAAATTAATTACGATCAGCTTTTAAATTTATACCAGGTCCAACATATTATTTTTAAGCATCTAATAACTCTGCTAGTCAATCCAGCGTTTGTCAAATTTTCAGCATAAAGTCTCCAATACATTTTATCCTTATACGATGTTCTCATGATTATTTGATAGTAAATTGAGCATTAATAGGAAACAATTAATAGGGAACTACAATAAATTAACACTGCATATTCATCGGTAACTTTTATAAATTATTTTTAAAAACTACTTTCTTATAATTTTAAAACGATTTTTAGAGCGTCTATAATCACTTAGCTATTTTTAACAGCATACTATACTTTAAGAATTTCAATCACAAGTCACCTCCTAACAATTGAACCTTGGTTTTATACCGGAAGAAAACTCCCACTTGATTGGTGAATTAAACAATTGACTTGCTAGCTTATTTACATATTTCACCAACAAGACAGAATTAAAAATAAATAATGACTTATTTAATATTTATTATTTCTCACATTATTAAATTCTTAAATCAATCTTTATCATTTATTTAAATCCATTAAACATTTTTTAAAATATACTTTCTTACTCAATTTTTACGTTTAACTTTTATAAAATTATTTTTATAAATAAATTAAGTCTATTTTTATTCGTTATCTTTTTAAACAGTATTTTACAAATCAGATTTAATATTTCACATTAATTATCTTTACTTTTATCTCATGATAGCCAAAATAATATTTATAAATTTTATAACAGAATTTTTAAAATAGCTTTGCAACTTTACCAAAATACTCTCAAGCATGTGTGTACGTATTTTAATTAACATCTGTTTTTTTTACAACAAAGCTACAAACGCTTGTTATAATCTAAAAATAAATTAACAATGCATTTTTTAAAAATAAATATTTTTAAAATAAATAATATATTACAACAGCTTTTAAAATAATACTTCGATATTATTAAAATCAAATATCAATCTTCTATCATGGAATACTAATAATTAAAATATTTATATTCATTTATTAAATTTTAATCTTTATCAACAATAAATATAGGCATTTAATTTTAACTTGTCTTTTAAAACTTTAACTTTAAACATTTATTTATTAAATTTATTAATGCAGTATTGCTTATGGCCAGTTTTCCCAACCATATACTATTATCATTCCCATTGAAATGTCTCTCTCAAACATCAGCACAATTTTCACATATCAAATACTCATGAATTACTTTAATTACACTTTTTAAAAGATTGTTATAAACAAAATTAAAATCATATAACTAAATATATCTTAAATTTAAAATTTTTTAGATAGATTAGTACAACAATTTATGGAGACCCATACAAAAGGGCACAAATATATATATATATATATATATATATATATATATATATATATATATATATATATATATATATATATATATATATATATATATATATATATATATATATATATATATATATATATATATATAATAGAGTTTTGCTGTTTGGACAACATTTAATGGGATGCCCTTGGCATTCGCAACATAACTTTATTTTCATTTATATAATTTATTTACAACAATTAAATAAGGATATGTTCTGATCCTTAATTATACTGAAACATTTATTTATTACACATTTTCAACATTTAACTAGAAAATATTGCGAAACTCTATCAATATGGGAATTGATTATTTCAATAAAGGTGAGGGCAGCTTCACAAGAGGTTGGATCTAAAACTCCAACAAAAAATATTTAAAGAGAAATACAATTCATTATTACACATCATTACAAGTTATTTTGTAAAACAAGCTAAAAGAAAAACAAACTATAAAAAATTGTTGTGCAAGCCTTATGTCAGTGAAAGAGAGAGGGACAACTTAGGCTGAGAAAACTTCATTCTCTTTGAAGGTGGCACACCAGTTTTAGGCTGGAGCCGTACTGAAAGAAAAAGGTTGGTAGGAAGTTGCTATAGGACTGGATCATGGTAAAGCCATACCCCTGTTATGAATGAGAGCAAAAAAAAGGATGGAGGGCTTCGAATCTCTGAAATGAGATGCAGGAAAATCAAAGCAGTATATAAATATATACTTGGAGGAGAAGAATGACAAATGAAAATGATCATGAATCTCTGGAATGAGGTACAGGTGAGTCAGATCAGAGCCATATGTGGCTTATTAATAATTTCCGACATATACCAGCAATGCTATTATAAGACTATAAAAAACATTGGATTTAGATATTAAATAAAGCCTTAAATGGTGTAACAACTACGTAATGATATGTTAAAATAATGACACATGAAATATAAATTTATCAGAAGTTAAACTATAATTAATGAAACATTCTTATTTCCCCCTTCTTGAATTACTACTTTGTTTAACATAAAAAAAATTAAAATTCATGCACTTAAAGTGCAAAGAACAAAATAGAAATGTTCACCAACCTTTTTGGCAATGATGATGGATAAGAAATTAATAAACTAATGGACACCAATATCCACCCCAGATTGCAAAGTATTTATACATTTTGTATAAATTTACAATAAAATATTTTTTTAAAAAGCATATATTTATTTCAAATACAAACTCAATCTTAAAAGCTATTTAGAAATAACTAACAAGAACTCATTAACCCCCCTTCTATTCCACAGTGGGATACAAAAGAAGTTCATAAGACTGGATTTGAGTAGCATTTACAAATAAAATTAAATGAAAAATATAAAAATATCATTAAAATTAAATCATAACTACACTAAATTATATTGATAAGAAGAAGCGTGAGTTGAATGAAAAGTTTTATAATAAGATTAGATTATAGAGAATCGATACTAAGGAAATAATTAGTTTAACATGCTCGCTGATTAGCAAGTTAAAAAGAGGTTTAACATAAAGAAAACATTAATTTAAAAGGGTAGGATTCATATAAGACAATTGTAATGGCTTTAGACTTGTTACCTAATGACTCTATGGAATAAAGTAGGCATGAGTCTTTTGTGGCAGGCAACATTCTTTGATTTAGCATGTCTCTTGACCTCAGTGGTTCTTTAACAGCATTATCACACTTGAAGGGTAGGAGCTACATCTCTGCATGGTGAAGAGTGGATCTAAAGACAGAAGGGAAGGTGGCCAAGATCTCTCAAAAAATAAACAGATGTGGAGTCGACTAGTGATCATTGACCCAACTCTGACACAATAAATTTTTGGACCTATTTATACCAGTTTTCAGTTATGCAAATAATGTTTTTAATTAAACTTCTTAACCCTTAATCAATCTTTAATTTACAGAAATAATTTCTGTATTTTTATTGGAGATGCAATTGGGAGATAACTGTCCAAAAATAAATTCAAATCAATTTCCAGATTGTAAATAGTTTTGATAAAAATGTTAACAGCTAACTAAAATCAATTAGGTTTGTCTTAAATTTTACTTTCATTAACTTTAATTAAAAAAATTCCTTTTAAAATCATGAATTGCACCCCTTTAATTACTCCTGGACAGTTAACAAGTGCATCTTCCATCTTGAATATTTGTGTATTTATATGAAGAAAAATATTTATAAAATAAATAACATATAGTTAATAAAAAATACAAAATTATTTACAAGATTTTTTTGTGCTTTTATCTATATAAAAACTCCATTAATATATGTGTATATCTGAGTCGCATCCATAAAAGTTAATATTTAAAATTAAAGAAAATTTTTATTTGAGATTTATATTTATAAATTTTTATAGACACTTCTCAGAAATATACATGTAGTTTATATACATGTGACAAAAACAGGTTCAAATGTGGGTTAAATATTAGAACAATGAAGCTCAATCTGTAATTAATGTAACAGTGATATATATATATATGTAAATTACGTGAGAGAAAACCAAATTTTTAAACATGTGGTATTGGTATTAATTTACATGCATTCACTTATCAATATGTGGTTAAAAGCTGTCAAGCATTGTTAGCTGAGAGGTCAGAACAGCAGCCTTGCAAGCAACCAATTGGTTGCAGATGGTTGTTGCAGGTTTACCTCCCAGATGATACTATGACATATGGAAAAAAAGCATAGATGAATGCAAAAAAAAAAAATAGCCAATGGTGCATGCCAAAAAGATTGATTTTATCTCAACCTCTCACAATTTGAAGGTCATCAACATAAACAGCATTGTTATACAGAGCATAGAAAATGAACAATAATCAGCATTAGAAGCAATGGTTAGCAACCTAAGTAATTATAAATGAAGAACATAGCATCACAGTCAATTATCGATTATCATTAACAGACAACAGTCATATTTTGTGATAGGTACTAAGAGATAAACTATAAATTTTGACCATTACCTAGTTTATGTTAAACTTAGGGAATAATGTTAAATAGTCAATATTTCAACTACATATACATAGTTGTATGATAAAATTATGATAGTAAACATATCAGAAAATTAGATCATTCTGTGAATGTTGATTATTATCAATGTTTTTGGTCATCTGGCATTGTGAAAGTATTGGCCATCAATAAAAAGTAATAATATTATAACATCAATAAAGAGAATAGACTTTAACTGTGATTCTTATTATTAATTCTGCAAAGAATAACTAGATGTCCTTACACACATGTACATTGCAAATACCAATATTATCTACAATTAGCTTTGGGATCACATAAACTTTAGAAATTGTGACTGTGAACAAAAGAAATCTAAAACTTTATTGAAAACTAGTATCAAATAACTCCACTAGAATAACTTAAAATAATGATTAGCTAATTTATTGATTAGAAAAAATAAAAAATAAAAAAAGATATGGTAAATACCCTATAATACAAATATAGCATCCTGATGTTGAATTACAAATAAAGTTATTTCTATAAAATGACATCTGAAGTAATTACATTCATAAAGTAATATAAATGAATATCTTGCTATATGATTTTTTTCTAAAATGTAGTCTTTCATACCTGCACCCCAATATTAATATATGGGTGGTTTGAACTTACACTTTTACATGACCCTCAACTATCCACACTATCTCATATTGCTGACACACTTGATCATACACACCAAAAAGATAAATATTCACCAATATTTATATTTTGTGCTAAATCAGCACCTGTCATTTAGTCCATATTATCATCACACATATATACATTCAATGCTCAGACTATATTAAGATAACCAATCTTCATACTTTAATGGACCAGCTTCAATCCAATCCACCCCAAAACTTTTCTTATCTTATATAATATGCATATATCTGCACATTGATATGCACACGCAATGAACAAAATATTCCAATTACCATTTAAGCTAATGATAATTATTCTATTTTAATAAGACAGTGAATAATTGTAGATATAGCTGCATGATGATTGATATTCACACATACTGCACATGTTAACATAAAAATAAAATATTTGTTAATAATGATTACATTAAATGTTTTCAATATTACAATATTTTAACTCATTGAACAAATTCATTATAATTTAAATTCTGCACTAAACTATATATTTTTTAAACAAATTTTTATTATATTTATTCAAAAATAATATAAAAAAATTAGGATTTGTGAAACATTTTATTTTAATTTAACAATAATGAAAAATTCATTTGTAGTATTATTTTTGTTGAAATATGCACTTTTTAAGGTACATTATATGTAAAAGATATTTTGAAAAAAAAAATTATAAATTATATATGCCAGAATGATTTTTCTAACATTTGATATTTGATTTTGAAATATGTTATGAAATGATTACCTTGTTCTTAAACAACAAAATATTTTTGAAAAAAACATTGAAAGAGATACCTAGAAAACATTTTAAATCTCTTGATTAATCTAACCAGAACATTTTGCCCTTTTATGCGTCCACCTAACTACAAAATGAGTGAAAAAATTGTCAAAACAAAATGTCCATATTTATATGACATATTTAATACTTTTATTCAAATATTTATATGATGTACAAATTATAAATAATAACTTTAGAATTTTCTTTGGATGTGGGAGATCTTGGAACAAATCTTCACATATAGACCAATATCATCTTGTTCACACTAGTACTTGATTTCTTATCTTATGTGTTTGTCATTGAAGTTTTATTTGAATGGCATATATAGTATTGTCATGAAGGAACATTTTAATTTAGATTATGTGGAATAGATTTCTAAAATGATCCCAACTAAACAGAACACTGAAGGAGTAGTTTTAATCCTTTCACATTGAGATTTTAGTGTGGAATTAATATATAGCTTTAAAGATTCAAAAATAATCAACTTTAAATTCAGAAGGCAACTCATTGCAAAACAGAAGGCATTTGAATACAGTATTAAGATCATAAAAATAATTTGTTGCTATTTTGAAATTTATTTAAAAACATAAGGCAAAAAAAATATTTCCTTATTAATTTTAAATTCATTTTGCTTTAACTTGATATTTTTATAAAATACATTTTAATATTTATATAACAAGTCTCATTATAATTATACTGAAAAAAAGTCTTTTATTTTCTACTTTATACAAAGCAAATATATTACTTTCTTCCAATGATTTTATTTTTTTACACTTTTGAGTGCAAAGCAGTATTCTTCAGAAATGAAAAAAAATATTTAAATATAAATGATCACATAAAATAAAATATTTTATTAGTATTATATCTAAAATTACAATAATTATATTTTAAACTTACTCAATATTTAATAACATTTTTAATTTTCTGCTTTCAATATGACTCAAATTTATATACAAAAATTAAGTTATAAAAATATTTAAATGTTGAAACCCTATACATCAGTCTTTCTTCTGTTACTTCTGTAGACAATGCATCTATAGTAGTAGTGTTTTGGATACTTCAGCTTTACTTTTTTTACTCTAAATATCTTGAGGGTTTATTTACCATTTTATATTTATATGGTGTCAGCACTATCTTATTAATAGTTTACGTCTTAAGGTCCATATAGGATCATTAACAACAAAAGAATATACACATAAATGAAAAAAAAATGTGAGTGATTTCATCTGCAACTTGTGCAAGGAAGGCATAGAGAATATTAGTTATCTATTAATTGAATGTCAACATCTGCAAGCAAAATGGGTACAAATAATGAAGTTGTTAAAGAACAAATATAAACAAAGTGATTTTACAGAAAGTGGGTTCTTTGGCTTTATGGTAGATTTGAGAAAAAATAAAGATTTAGATATGACAAAGATTACACTCTTGACATGGGATGGAACACGATAGAGAAGAATATGGGAAAATGTAGGGTGGGAATGGAAAGGAAAGATAAAATGGGTAATAGGTTTATTTGGGCATAATGGCTGAGAGAGTCCTCACTCTCAAAAAGAAGAAGTCACAATGCATCACATACCTTCACATTAATTTAAAAACTCTCAACACAATCAAAGTTTACATGTTTTTGTTTATATTTTGAAAATCAAAACATATTTTTATAGTTTGTTTATATATTTATGTTTATTTTTGTAAAATATTTGTGAAATATTTGTTTTCTAAAAAGAATATTATGGTTAGAGTTAGATTTTATTTGAAAGTGTTTTATGATGATAAATCAAGAGAATATAATAATTATACAATTCAATGATATGAATGATTAAAGTGGTATGTATTCAAAATAAAAGAAGCAGTTCTTGATTATCACTTAAAATAATCATAAATAAAATTTTAAATTTAAAAATTGAATTTTATTACACCATATAATTTGAACAATTCATGTCAGGTTTTAGAAATTGAGTTAAAATGAATCTAATTTTAATATCAGCAAATAATAAAAGCTCTGTTCTGATTATATATGCCAGTTCAGTACTTTTTTATATATTTGCAAAGTTAAAATAATATTTTTAAAAATAATTTTCATTTATAAACATATATTTCTTAACTTTCAAAATTTGTGGAAATAATAATAATGAATACAGGTTAATATATTAAAATTAAAAAGTTGAAAATTTACTGTAACATCACAGAAGTTATTAAAAACATGAACAGCTAAAGGATTAGAGGAATGCATGAGCCAATGTAGTGAAATTGATTACATTTTTTGGAAACACATTTATTTACATATTTTAAACTGCTTATTTTATACTCAATCATTCTCTAGCATATATTCTGTTAGAGATCTTGGAATATATAAAAACACCACACAGCATGTATATATTGTAACCCTCCTTGTCAGATTCTGTACTCATAAACGAATCACTATGCACATTTCTAGGCATTTAATTCCAGTGTAACCTTTGTCTATATTAATCTAGATTATATCTTCTTCTAACCTCTTGGCTTTAACACTCAACCTAACCGAGTCTAGAATATACACCTAAAAAATATGTGTTAAACCAAAGAGCAGATTTCCTTATTCACCAAGCTCACATGAAAGTATTCTTAGAGAAGATTACAAGATCAGTAATAACTTCTGGTCAAACCAGCCTCAAAATCCACAAATAATTAAACAAACAAAAGATTGTGAAATGAACTTAATCTTTATCAAACTAATAAATAAATAATGATTAGATCAATGGACTGAATATGAAGTTAAAATACAAATTAAGCATTAAGGAAATTAGGATATAGATGATGAAATGGATGAGGTAAATAAATAGAAGTTAAATAATAAAATGAAATAAGTCTGAGAATGAAGAGAAAAGAAATGGATATGTATCAGAATAATGAATGATTAAGATGATGGTAGAATAAAAGTTAATGGATAATTAAGATGATAATGGAATAAGAGCTGTTGAATGGTGAGTTAATTAGTATAAAGAATTAGGATGAATGGAGAGTAAAGGAAAATTGAAATGACAGATGAGAAAATGATGATGATGAAAGATGATATCCAAAACTCTAAATTTGATATTGAATTAAATGATAATGAAACAATTGAATCAAATATGGATTTCAAGCTCAGCAAAACCAGAATATCCACTATAAAGTCAAAACAAGCTATACATTTTGAATAAAGAAACAATTGATCTTTTAAAATTTGCTTGTCTTTTCAAAACAGTGAATGTACATAACTCTGATCCAACTATAATATGCAACTAAATTTAAAATCTACTATAAACACAGATTCTACATTTTAAATTAATATAATTTATTCTTCTCAGGGTTCATATTACTTAAAGATTATTATACAAAATATACTTGGGTCAGTGAGAGGGATTTTTCTTCTAACCAAATATAATGCACAAAACGATTCTTGATAAAAAATTAAATTAACAAACATTTCTAGTAATTTCAGAGAAACTTTATAAATTCCTTAATTATTATAAACTTTAAGCTTTCATATGTAGGAATAATTTTTTACTTGCTAAACAATAACTTACTAACATTTTTCTCTTAAATAAGTAGTAGCAATGTGATCAAGATCAGTGAATGACAAATCCACAGGTCCAAATAAACGAATTAAACCAATATTAAGTATTTAATCTTTAGTACATCACTTAAAATAATATATACTTTAGGTTAACAATATTTTGATTATTAAATAATGAGGCTCTAGATAGACTTATAAATGATAGGGCTTAGCAAAATTTACTCTGATATACCAATATATAGGAACTTATACACTCTTGATCAATGATGATTTTCATATAAACATTGGATATGATGATAGCAATAACAATAATACTGGGTGTGTATATTAATTAGCAATAAGACTATTAACAATTAAGTAAATGTTTAACATAACAAGATTTATTTATAGTATTTACATTTTAGTTAGATACATTACATGAAACAAGATTCTTCCATTACTACAATCAGGGATGGGGATTACTTGATATCCCCTTAACTATACATGTATAATAACAAACTAATAGTGATATTCCTCATATCCCTATTATTGTGAGCTATATTTTAAATATTAATCTATCTTAGTGGAATTATCCTACTATTTACATTACAAAATAAAATGTATATAAATCTTTGGGATAAGCAATCTTTTAAATCTATTAATGGAGTTTTGACTTAGTATCTAAAATTGGAGCTATTTAATTTATTAAAATATGATAAGAGCAATTACCATATGCAATACTATTAATAACTTATCGTTATTTACTGTAAAAGATTCACTATATTGATGTGGGACAGACATCATAAGTTAAAATACATACATGACACAAAATTATTGCCTATATCCTAATCATTTAATAATTAAATGATCTTACCGATCCATCGATGAATCACCACTTGATAAAAATACATCCACATTGTCCCTGTACACACCTTGCTATTTTATGTAGAAGTTCTACAAATTGTAGTAAATTTGGTCAGTTTGTTTATAAACTGATGATGATTACACATCATCATTAAGACACTATCCCAATTAGACAGACCCTATGGGTAGACCAGTGTCCTGTAATGTAACTTATTTTATCCCTGCTAATGGATTTTGAAATATTAAGCTTCACCATACCTGGTGGAAAACTAACTCTAAAACTTCACGAGGAACTTAACAAAAAAGGAGGTTCTATAACACAACATGATAATGGCATAAGAAAACAAACAACATGATAGTTGTATACTAAAAAACAACATAAAAGCTGTATACTAAAATGGCCAATTCTAATACCTTCATTGGTATAAAAGTGTGGGCAGTGGCTCATCACATAAAATAGAATTCAGACCATGGGATCATCCTTCATTGGGAATTGACTATGCTCTATTTGCTAACTCTTAACAAGCCTCAACAATATCATCCTTTCATTTAATCAGCAATGGGGTTTACTCCATCATCCCATGCATAATATTGATATTATTATATCTGATGCTCTTATATTTAACACAAACTCATCAGCTAAAAGCTATTACAAATTCTAATCAATACAATAGCAAGGTAAAATGACACTAATAATAAAAGTGGAAACAAATATTCCATTTTACAATGCATAAACTGTTAATGTTTGATAACAAACCATCAATACATCAGTAAAACAATCCTTAATTATTTTAAAATAATTATTATACCCTTGTTATAAAAAGCCATGTACATGTAATGATGGATCAACCTACATTGGATATTTAAAATGGACATTTTAATTCATAGGCTACATTAAGAAATGAAAAGGGTTTATTAAATTATTTCCTATAATAGAACAATTATGTCATGAAGTGTATAATTCTGGCAAGTGTGAGTCAGTTTATTCCCCTTTCAATATAATATTAACATTTATTTTAGCAGTGTGAGAGATAAATATTTCTCCCTTCTCCCCAATAAATAATATTTACCATTATGTTTCCCTTGATCGGATAATATAAAATATATGTGATAGATGTATATCTTTTTGGGCACCTTTATATTCTTACTAATTACATTTTATAGCATCACAACATATATAACATATAATAAAATAAAATAAAAAAAACCTGATCCTTGCATAACACGAGTAAAAAAAAAGTATTACAATATTATATATGCCAATAACAATGATGAACAAACATTCTTTCCTATTAGATTTTATCATAGTTGTCCCAGTTTGATCTGATCTTGTGAGAAAAATAGCAAGAAAACGGATATGATAAACAATATTCCTAAGTAAATATATATGTTGAATATCCTGTTTCATAATAGCATATTCAGATAAAACTTAAAACACTTTTTAAAGGCACATGAACATCTTTTATCAGTTTCTATAATAATGTAAATATAATGAGGCATAATGAGGCAATATCTAAAACATTTTTCAAAAGCAATACCATTAAACTAGGTTTATCAAGATTTATAAATGCATTTTTTTAAATCCTAGATTGATTGATATATTTGATGTCATCCTAATGAAATAACATTTAGCAATTTAAGGAAAAGACAATTAAATACATTGAAAATAATTTTATTTGTTATCCTGATTTTCTATCCACGCAAAGATCTCTGTTATAATTTTAAATGATTTTAGAGCAGCTGAGAATATTATTACTTTATACTTTACATAATCAAGAAAAATAAATAAATATTCATTTATTCACTTCCATCAGACAATATGTATTTAATAATGTTAGCAGAATTGATTTAATAATAGTCAGCAAGTGTCAAGAAAATCTACTTGATATTAACAATTTCTCATTTTCTATTTTAACAACTAAGCAATTTGCGGTGACCTATATAAAACAGACAATGTCTCTTCACAATGAAAATACAAAATAATTCATGCATTTTTCTTTGAAAACAAATTACTTTATATGATTTAAAATGAATTTTTAATTTATTTCATATCTCTTCTAAAACATTCCTCCAAAATAATTTGGAATTATTTTTCACTGAGATGATAATTTGTAAACAATATATGTTTCAGCTTAATTCTTAGGGCAGTGTGAAAATCAAAAATACTTTGATCCTTTTTCTCTTTCCTCTAAAGAATTTTAGTGTTTATTACTAGTTCTGACCATTTATTAAAGTAAATAAAACAATAATAATTGCTTACGTTTTCTGTTCTGGTTTTTCTTTCCAAATAATCCATGTTTAGGCAAATGTTTTTTCAAATAGGGTCATCCCACTCTTCAGTATGCAAAAACCAAGAAATATATGATCTATGGAAAGTAGTAAGAAATAATACAGAGTTACTACTCCAACATGTTTAATTTCATATAATCCCAAAATTTTCTTCAAAATAATTTTCAAAATTATTATTTTCAGCTTATTACTTTGACTATTTTTTTTATACATGGAGAGTTACGTCTTATTCTGATTTTTTTCTTCAAGTATTCTCCAGCTGATAAACTTGTTTTAGCCTTTATTATTTATCTTACTAATTCTCATTGGTCCTAAATGATCCAATCACAATAAATGGGCATAAATTAATATTTTTAATGCCTCTAGTGAAAAAAATTTAGACTGATATAGTTCATTTTTACTTAACATACAATGTATTTAAAGATCGTTCATAAATAATATTTAGAAGAATTATAAATTGATTTTGGTTGTTTATTTTTAGTTGTTGTTTAATAATAATAAAGTTTTAAATACTTTACTACTTTCAAATTGGTTTTATACTATTAAAATATTATTTAAAATAGCTACCACTGAAAATTGTGATAAAATATTTATGAGATAAATATCCATTCCATCAGACTTTCCAGTGCACTATCAGTCTAAATCATAATCACCAAACAGATATTTATGGGTGAGGTTTTGTTTAATTAGAAAATCTATAATCCAATGAGCATTTTAATATATATATAACTGATATTTACACACTGCTTTTCCATGATTTATAATCTATTACAATTTTAAAATTTAAAATTTTATCACTGGACCCTTGAATAAAATTTTCTACCATGAGCCAAAACATATGGTTACAATATATATATATATATATATATATATATATATATATATATATATATATATATATATATATATATATATATATATATATATATATATATATATATATCATATATATATATATATATATATATATATCATATCTATAAGTAAGAACTGGCAAAACATATTTATTAAAAAACTTTCCTTTTCAAACACATAGGCATATTTCCTTTTAATATGAAGTTATTTCTACCAAGAGCACTCCAAACAAGTTTAATTCTAAGATTAATTTTATCCATTATATTTCCATCTGTGTTAATAATATGACCAAGGTATTTGTAACTGTTAACTTCTTCTAACTCATCATAATTAGTCCTTTTTTTTTGTATTTTGAGTAAATCTGTTAAACATTATTTTAGTCTTTTTAACATTTATCTTTAGTCCTACTTTCCTACTTTCATCTGATAAACTCTGCAACATTTCCTGTAGCTCTAAAGCATTATTTTCAAAAACAAGTACATCATCTGCAAAATCTAAATAACTTAAATAATCTCCATTTACTTTCACTCCTTTAGCTTCCCATTTTAATCCACAAAATACTTCTTGTAGCACTGCTGTAAAAAGTTTTGGAGATATGGAGTCACCCTGTCTTACACCCTTTTTTATGTTGATTTTCCTACTATCATTATTTAATCCAATTGTTGCTCCTGCATTTTTATAAATATTCTTCAAAATATGACAATATCCTGGATCTACACCTTGATGATCCAATTCTTTAATCACTTGAGAAATGTTTATAGAATCAAATGCCTTTTCATAGTCTACAAATCCTAAGGATAATGGCAACTCGATTTGTCCTTTCTAAAATTGATATCAATACCTGGATATGATCTACTGTACTGAACCCACTTTTAAATCCAGCTTGTTCTCTTGGTTGGTGGAAATCCAGTGTTTTCATTAGACGAGTTGTAATTATCTTAGTAAAAATTTTGTATAAAACTGATAAAAGACTGATAGGTCTGTAATTTCTAATATCTTCTTTACCACCTTTTTTAAATATTAATATTAATACTGCATTTTTTCCAATCATCTGGTACATCTTTATCATTTAGACATTTGGTATATAACATTGCTAAAAAAATTTATATTTTTCACCTGCTTCTTTTAATATATCAATTACAATTCCATCATTACCTGAAGCTTTTCCCTTCTTCAGAAATTTAATTGCATGTCTCACTTCAACATTCAACATTCTGGGCAATTCAGAAGATTTAATATGTATAGGACACACTTGTTCTTTATTACTATATAATTCTTGATAAAAGTCTTCTACACATTTTAAGATGTCATCTCTCTTTTTAGTAATAATGCCATCTTTTTTTTATTGCAGAGATAAATTTCCTACTAATACCAAAATGTTGTTTTACACTGTTTAGACTTTTATTTTCTTCTACAGCTTTTCTTTCTAGTTCACAAATATACTTTCTTATATCATTTTCAACAATTTTTCACACCATTTTACAAAAGTCGAGATATTCAATCATTTTTCATGCATCATTGTTGTATATCCTCATATTCCTTTTTTTCTTCATAAATTCTCTAGTCTCAGTAGAAATTTTACCAGTCAATTGCTGCTTTTTTCTACCAGCTATTTTTATTGTAGTTTTTAAAAGTGTATCACTTATTTTCCTATTAATGTCATTCAAATCTGAATCATGTTCAAAATCTACTAATACTTGAAACCGATTTGTAAGTTCTAATTTAAATTCATTAGAATGTTTCTGAAGATTAGAAAAATCAACTGCAAATATTGTTTTTCTTAATAATTTTCGTCTCTTTAGTTTTGCATTAACATGTATCCTACATCTTACTAATCGGTGATCACTTCCTATGTTAAATTTATTAAGAACATTACAGTCTTGAAATATGTATTTTCGGTTAGTCAAAATATAATCCATTTCCGCTGTAACTTCATTTGGATGTTTCCATGTCCATTTCTTTTTAACATTTTTCTCAAAAAAAGAATTCATAATATAAAGTTTTTTTTTTCTGCAAACTCAACAAGTCTATGTCCTCTCTCAGTTTTATTACCATAACCAAAATTACCTACAGCATTTTCATCTTTCATTTGTTTTCCAATTCTAGCATTAAAGTCTCCCATACTAATTTTAAAATGTAGTTTACTCTGATCAAAAGCCTTTTGTACATCTATATAAAAATATTCTATAACTTCATCACTATGAGAACTTGTTGGGGCATAAACCTGAATTATCTGCATTTGATATCTGCTATTAAGTTGTAAAACTAATCTCGCCACTCTGTCTGATACATCATCAATCTCAACAATGTTATTCTTCCATTTTTTATCTATAATGAATCCTAGTCCACGTGTATTCCCAATAATTGTGTCTTTATGGTAGAGTATATGTCCATTTTTTAATTCAATTGTTTCTTCACCTTTTCTTCTAACTTCACAAAGTCCAATAATGTCCCATTCAATATAAGACATTTCTTCTTCAAATTCTTACAATGTTCCTTCACTTGAAAGTGATCTGCAGTTCTAAGTACCTAAATAAAAATCATCATCAAATGGCAGCTTGAGTCCACAATCAGGGGATTCTTAGCACCCTCCGCTTTCAGCCACCAACTGCTGCCTTGGTTGGTGACTTTACAGCCTCCTGGGACTAAAGGCCATGATTTATTTTTGTCTGTCATGATTGCATATATTGAAAAAATATTCTTAAACTCGGAGGTAAAAAGCAAATAAACTCACCACGCTGGCTAATGCATGTTGGTGAGCAGTCAATCCATGTTCGTATACTATATGAATAATCACATAGTAATAACAGCTGCAACAACAAGAATGTATGGAGTGGACATTAGGAATTTGCCCTGCTTGGTTCCTTTAAGGCCTCCAAGAGGCATCAAATGTCTCCTTCCAGTTAATAGTAAACTCCTTTCTGCAGCCTATATATATATATATATATATATATATATATATATATATATATATATATATATATATATATATATATATATATATATATATATATATATATATATATATATATTCTTTAAAATTAAATATATTCAATTTATAGACAACTAAATACTTAAAATATATAAATAATAAATTTATTAATATCTAATCGATTTTCGTTCAAAATATGAACCTTATCAAGATATTACAACAATTGAAAAAAATTTTTCACGTGATTTACATATCATATATAGGTCAAACTTAACAATAAAGATGTTTTTAAATTTTCCAATTTTTATTTAATGACCATTTTCCACCTAACTTAACCGACCCTTGTACTAAATTTATACATTTCTCTTTATTTTCATGTATATACAATGTTTCATATACTTTTCTTTCTTTATAATTTTTACAATATTTGATGACTTCAATACTTTCTTCACAATTCATAATGTGTCCTGTTTCTAAAAAATGGCAAAATGGACCTGATTTAATATCTTTTCTTTTTATAGCTCTGTCATGCTCTTTACCCCTTTCTGTTTTACTTTTTGCTGACTGACCTATGTATATCATCTTGCATATTTTACAAATAATTTTATATATTATTCCTATCCTATCATTCTTATCATTCCTTATTTTAGAATTACTTACTAGTTTTTTTAAAGATTTACTATTTTTCCATCCAATACCTATATTAAGATTTATTTTTTCTTTTCTATCATTTAGAATTTCATATACATTCTTAGAATATGGAATAGAAATCCATTTCTTATTTTTTCTTTCAATTTTATTGCTAACTTTTTTATATCTATTTTTATTTATTAAAATATTTTTTACAACTTTACTATTATATCCATATTCAATGTATTCATCTTGGATTTTCAATTTTTGCTCCATTGCATCTTTATCATTTAATGTAAGCCTATCATTTTTTTCTTTTAACCCTATTAGTACCCCCATTTTTTGACACCAAGGTTGATAAGATTCTGGATGTATCATTCCTCTAACATTTTTATTTTTTATGTAGTGCTTTATATTAATCATTCCATTTTCATCCTTTTTTATTAATAAATCTAAATATTTTATTCCTTCTTCATTATTTTCTATAGTAAATTTAATATTAAACATATTTTTATTAAGCTCATTAAAAGCTTTCATTATGCTTCTTCCATTTCCTACAACTAAAATATCATCCACATACCTAAAATACTTTATAATTTCTCCATTTTCGATATACCTATCAATTATTTTCTGCTCAATCCAATCAACCATAGTTGATGCCATTATTCCACTTATTGAACAGCCCATTATCCATCCTTTATCAATACTCCAAAATTCATTATTATATTTAACATATAATGTCTCATTAATCATGATTAAAACTTCTTCTATTATTTGTATCCATTCTTTTGAAATTATCTTCTCATCTTTGACTTTTCTAATTACAATGTTAATACTTTCTATCCTAGAAACACTTTGATACATTTTTTCTATATCAAATGATGCTACATTACCATTTCTATTTAATTTAACTGTATTCAAACTTTTTAGTACTTCCTCAGAATTTTTGACACAATACTTTCCATAACCCATACCATCCGCAAGTTTTCTATATATAAGATTACACATTTCTTTTAATATATAATCATTAAAATCCAATATTAATCGTACAGGCATATTTTCTTTATGAGTTTTTATATTTCCAAATACCATAGGATGTTCAAACGCAGTTGGATATAATAACTTATATTCATTATTATCAATCAACTTAGTTTCTCTCATTCTTTGTAATATTTTTATATATTTATATTTAATTAAAATACTTGGATTCTTTTCTATTTTTACAAAATCCTGTTTGATCAAGTCATTTTTAATTTTATCTTCATAGTCTTCTTTATTTAATATTACAAACCTAGATCCTTTATCTTCAATAGTAATAATTAAATTTTCTTTTTTAACTTTTTCAATAATTTCCTTAATTGTTTGTTTATCTTTCCATTCACTTTTACATACATGTTGAAATTTTTTATTAATTACATTATTAATTTTTGACTGCAAATTAATTTTCTCCATATCTTTAATATTTGCAGCTTCAATACTAACTACTGTCTTTTTATCCGTATCCATATCCTTAAATGGTATATACTTTGGTCCTTTTTCTAACATCCTCATTTGGTTATTTGAAAATTTACTTCTTGAAATATTTATTAATTTATTATAATTACTATCATTTCTATTATAATCAATTACAGATTCTTCATTTTTCCTTATCCCATATATTCTTTTATTTTTATAAAATAACCAATTCCACTTGTTTTGATATTTCAACTTAAGTTTATTCTTAATGAAACCATTATGCTCTTCTAACCATTTTTTTTATAAAATAAAACATGTCCGATGATAAAACTCTTTTTATAGTTTCCTTATTTCTTTTATAAATTTTTATTAAGCTATTAATTTTCAAGTAGTTTTCTTTAACAAACCATTCCAATATTGTTCTTCGTAATTTATAAATTAATTTATCATTAGAAGTAATTTTCTTACTACAAATTTTTACACTGCACGATCTAGGACAACGATTCTCTTGTTTACATTTATTTAAAAATGTTAACTGGCATTTTAATTCTTCAATTCTTCTACTATTATTCCATAAAGCTTTAAATAAATTAAAAGATAATTTATCTACTGAATTATATAAAAAATTCCACTTATCTTTATTAGTGTCAAATCTGTTATCCATTTCAATGTTAAATATTATCAACAAATATTCCAATCACGTTCCAATTTTATACAATAAAAACTTTTAAAACCTTCTATATAAATATTTCACAATGATGGCATTACAAAACCATTATGTTGTCTTTCTGATATACTATTCTTTAAAATTAAATATATTCAATTTATAGACAACTAAATACTTAAAATATATAAATAATAAATTTATTAATATCTAATCGATTTTCGTTCAAAATATGAACCTTATATATATATATATTTATGTCATTGTAATTTTCTCCACTGTTGATTGCATCACTAAAAACATAATTTGAATAAACAATATCAGCTTATACATCAACATAATTGAATATAAATTTAACTCTGAACGAAATTCTATTTTTTTCATGACAATAATATTGAACATTGTAATTGTTGTCAGAAACATTGTGTTAAATGTGGTGAACCAAATGATAGAAAAGATAAAGTAAAGAATCCTTATACATTGTTAATTCTTATACCATTTAAAATCAGAGATGAATATTTGTGAGTTTTGTGAACTCCACCACAGGTGTGTTCAGCTATTAATATTTTTTTTAATTATCCCGTTTAAAAGAATGATTCTGTGTTTTACATAGAGTTTAATCTACATTAATAAAAATGATGAAGTACTTCCATGGTTTATCATTCTTATTTATAAAATATATTTGCTGTGTCTCCAACATTTACTGGGCCACCAGCATACATATATACAACAAAACTCGAGAGAATAACAGCATATATATAATTAAAAATTGATTAACAATTAGGAAAATAATTATTCTGATCTTTACCACAAATATAAATTCTGCATTTAAGCAAGCTTAAGTCCCAAGTTAATTATTGAATAGCAAATAATGTTTATAAAGTTTAGTTATAAAGGTAAGCTATTATTCACTTTATCTTCACTAATGTCTATAGTCTTTATCACACAATTCTCAATGAGTTTCTGAGGTATTTTAAAATAATAATAAGACTGAGACAATTTGTTAAGAGCACTAGTCATCTTAGTGACCTACAAAAGCTGAGATCATGCGAATGACGTCATCTGATGATGATCTTTACTGCTCTTGAAAACATGGACACAGTGATGGTAACAGCATCCAAAAAAAACCCAGTTTTTTCTCTCTAGCTTTTTATATCCATCTCTTCTTTTATTTCTCTTATCCTTTCTGGAGTACATTTTTTGGTTTTAATTAATCACTTTTATTAATTAATTTACATACTATTTAGAGTTGTTATTATACAGCAAAATTCATCTTAGCTTTTTAATTATACAATTAACTATTCTCTTAGAAATTTATTCCCATATATGGTAAGTTTTTAAGATCTATAGTATTAATTAATCTTAGGAATTTATTTCAATATCTGTAAAGTTTTAGATCAATACAATTAATTAGTGTCTTAAAAATTCATTTCCATATAAGGTAATTTATAAGGTCTATTTCATTAATTAATATAGACATGTGACTATGTTTATTTAAGCTACATTTAACTGAAACATTTCTTTTCAATGATTTATTTAACAGCACTCATAAGTTAAACATATTATTTAATTTTTGCATTCCTCCTCTTACTCCAAAAACTGTTTAGCTTTTGCATACTCAATGAATCTGGCAAGTCTTCATACCCAATATCTGGGTCTGGGTAAATTAGTCAATCTGGTCAGATTTGGTGTTGATTCTAGTTCCTGTTCGATTCTTCTGGGTTCCCTGTCACAGCTTTCTGGTTGCTTTACCTATTCAACTTTGATCTGTATTCCATGTTGGTGTTGGTTCTGCTGTGTGTTGTATTTGTTAATTTTCATCTTTTGGTTTGGGCACTGCCATTTTCCAATCTTCTTCAAATCACCAACATACATCATTTACATATTTTCTATATGATGTCCCCATCCTGGACTTGAGTGATTGTTATTGTTTTTGATAGCATTTTCACATATTATTATATATTGTCTTTTTTCAAGTACATTGTTTTTATTTTTTTAATTTTTCTCATTCTATTTTATCAGATGTACTTTGATATAAAACTGATAATTTAATTCTCAGTTCCCTTCCCATCAGCAGTTCTGTTGGAGATTTTTCTGTAGCTATAGATGGGGTGGAGTGTTGATGCAGCATGACATTATACATTGCTTGCTGCATATTTACATTGTTTGACATCTCGAGGGGCTTTTTTAGCTGTTTAATTATCTGTATAGCCATTTCAGCATGAGTATTGACTTTTGGGAGATACAGTGGTGCATAAATGTGTTTAATGCCATTGATAATGAAATTGTTTTCTATTTCTTGTGCAGTGAATCCAGTGCCATTGTCAGACACAATGGTTTTAGATAGACCATGGCAAGAAAGCACATCATTTAAATTTTCAATCATTTTTTTGCAAGAATATCCTTTACAAAATGATAATCTCCATTTGGATTATGCATTTATGAGTATGAGCAGTATCTTGCCATTTATTGGGCCTGTATGGTCAATATGTACACTCTGCCAGCTTTCTGTTGCTATTGGCCATTGATCATTTTGTTTTGTCATCATATTAAACTTGACAGACCATGCAATGTCAGCTCTTATTTTTGGCCACACAACATAGCCACAAGATAAGGTTTGGCTCACACACCTCCATGGTGACCTTTGTGTAAATACTTTAAAACTTGTCTATCTTCCATTGGTATTATAGCTTCATCCATCAGGCTTTACAGATAGACAATTTCTCATGGTTTTACCAGTGCCATGACACAATTTAGGGTGGCTTCAACTTTGACTGTATGTTCTTTATTAACTTTATAAGCTATTGGAAGCCTTTAACATCTTTTGTCCAGCTTGTTACACCATTTTCACTGTTCAATATTTTCAATTTCAGCATATCAATGTAGTTTATTTATGTCTCCATGCTGCTTGGTGCTTTTTTATCTTGCATTCGGGACAGAGTGTCTGCATGTGAAAATTCATTGCCTTTCTTATATTCCAGTTTGTAATCATAAGACAAACAGAAGTTTCTCCAGCACATCATGCATAGACTTCAGTTACTAATTTTTCATGTCCTGGAATCCTTAGCAGTGGCTTGTGATCAGTTATTTTTGGAACCAATCTGCTGAAAATATATTGATGAAATTCTTTCAGAATGAGGATAATAGATAAAGCTTTGTAATTGATCTGACTATAATTCCTTTCTGCTTTTGAGATCATATGTGATGCATGTCCAATGAGATATTTCCTTTATTATATGGCAAGAGGGAATTGCCCCAAGTTCCAAATTATTGTTGAAGTATACTAACAATTTGTGAGATGGTAATAGGTTTTTAGTTTTGCTAAATGCTTCATCATGAATTTCCAACCATTGCCATTTTTGATATTTTCTCAATAGGTCATACAATGGTTTTGCTTGGTGTGCTTTATTCTCTATAAAAGGATCAAATAATTTATTAATCCTAAATACACCAGCAATTGTTTAATGTTTTGGGGCTTTGTCATATTTTTTACTTCTCTAAATTTCTCAGGTGCTGGTTTCTTTCCCCTATCAGAAATTATATGATTAAAAGGCAATTCCTTTGTGTACCATATGCTTTTTTGGGTATTTAATTTTATTTCCATTTTGTTTAATTTTTCACATATGGTAAAGGGTCTTTAATGCAACATCTCTTGTTAGTTAGCTGTGATGAGTATATTATTAAAATGTAGAATAACAACTTCATAACCCTAGAGCAATGTGTCAATTTTCACTTGGAAATTGTTAGGGTCTGTTGATATGCCACACAGTAAATGATTCAATTTTAATAATCCCATCAGTGTTGTCAACACTAAAATTTCTGCTGATTTGTCTGTCACCTGTATCTGTTGACATGTGGAATTTAAATCCAATTTTCCTAAATGTGAGGTGTTTTGATTAATACTTCTCTCACATTAGAAATTAGATATGATTCCCTGTTCAATATTTAGTTACAGTTACTCTGTAATTACCATATAGTCTAATTTCACTGTTTGACTTGATTATCTATAGGCATGGCCCAATGCAATGTTTCTATTAGCACTAATATGCCCTTAGCAACCAATGACTTTAGTTTTTCCACTACTTTCTCCTTTTGAGTGAATGGGATTTTCTGTGGTTTACATATATCCAGTTGCACATTTTCCAGCAAGCACTATCTCAACTGGACTCATATTTAACTAATCCCTATATTTCATTAAATAAATAAGGGTAACTGTATATCATTTTTTTGTTTGAGAAAGATTTTTTAATAGTATTATTTGTTTACTCAATTTGTGAAATCACTCTTTCTCAACTATGGGACTAATCTTTCCACTGATTATCTAAAGAGGTAGATTCACTTTTTTTATTGCAGTGGTTAATTGGTGCTGCCACATGTTCTATTAATTTAAGCATGTTTATGTTTACATCTCACACAATAATATTTGCTTTCTCTATTTTACTTTTGTCATTGGCCAATGACAGTGACAGCCAATCAGTGAGTGACATCAGAGAAATATCATTATCATTATCAATTTCCACCAGAAGTTATTTTCCAAAAAATCTCAGCTTCATCATAAGGTGATTTAGAACTTGGGTGCTCATGTTTTTAATTATATGATACCATCCCCTATTTCCTTGCATAAGTAATTTATTTCTGCAAATATTAGCTAAGTGCTCATTTATACCTTTAAAGCATGACTTTTTAATCCATCTACATTCTTTTGATATGTGACCTCCTTTACCATAACAACAACATGTTATACTAACATTCTTATTTATCAGCTTTTCTGGCACATACTTTTCCTGTTCTGTTATAAACCCACTTGTTCTAGGGCATTTTACTAATGTGTGCTAAAATTCTGAACTTGTTCAAGTGGTAACTCATACACTATGCCTTTTTAATGGCCATCAATTTCATAGTCTCAGGTTCTATGAGAAATTGCTGTCTGAGCCTATCATCAGACATTTCCCATAGTAATAAATGGTCCTTGAGTATTTTGTTCAAACATCAACCATTCCCACAACCTTTGCTCAATTATCTGAGTTGTATTATACTCTTTAATTTTTTCATTCTCTAGCTGCTTCCTTATTTGCAAGGTTAAGCAAGCTATGTGTCGTGATGGGTGAGAGCTAAAATTATTGCTTAATTTATTAATAAGATTCATATATTCGATTTTCTCTGTAATAGGCAAAGCAAATAATCTTTTTACAACTTCTATTACTCTAAAACCCACAAAATACATGAGTGCAGCTGCTTTTCTCTTGTTATCTTCAATGCCACTCAATGTAAAGAAGTTTTGTAATTGCATAATATACAATGTCCATTATTGTTGGCCTAGAATTCAGATATGCACTTCTGACTCAATAGCACTCATGTCTAATTACTGAACAATTAGCTTTACTACTAACTTTAATGAATATGATTCTGTACTTTTCTTCCTAAGTTCAAAAACCTGACTACTAGAAGCTTACTAATAGCATAAACTCTTTTCTATTTCCGTAAGTTGGAATAACAATGACACCAATAATTTGGCTTTTTAAAGTTTCTCACTACTTACAGGTTCAATGTGACTGTGCCAATAATTTGCTGTGTGCCCAACTTTGACTGGGTGACCAGCAAACAGATATACAATAAAACCTGACAGAATAACCATACATATACATTTAGTAATAATAATTTATTAATAATTAGGAAAAGTAATTACTATAATGATTTTGACACAAATATAAACTGCATTAAAGCAAGATTAATTCACCATTTAATTATTAAATAGCAAATAATGGGTACAAAGTTTAATTAAAAGGTAACCTATTATTCACTTTACCTTCACTAATGTCTATATTCTTTATCACAGAACCCTCAATGAGTCTCTGAGGCATTTCAAAATTATAATATGACCAATACGATCTGTTAAAAGCACTAGTAAGCTTAGTGAATTAGAGGTGTTGAGATTCTGGGAATGAAGTCCTTTGATGATGATCTGTACTGCTCTTCAATTTGTGGATACAGTGACAACAACAACCACCACCACAGAAAAATAACGCCGGTCCTTTTTTCTCTAGCTTTTTATACCCATCTCTTATTTTGCTTTTATTATCATTTCTGGAGTAAATTTTTGACTTTAATTAATCCATTCACATAATTAATTTCATATTGGTTAGAATTTGTTATCAAACAACAAAATTCCTCTTAGCTTTTTAACAATACAATCAATTACTCTCTTAGGAATCTATTTCCATGTATGGTAAGTTTTTAATGTCTATAATATTAATTAATCTTAGGAATTTATTTGCATATAATGAAATTTATAAGGTCTATTCCATTAATATATATATATATATATTATATATATATATATATATATATATATATATATATATATATATATATATATATATATATATATATATATGCCTACGTTTATTTCAACTACGTTTAATTAAAACATTTCTTTTCAATGATTTGTTTATCAGCATTCATAAGTTTAAAATATTAATTAATATTTTATAATATTATTATCATTTTAATTCATTACTTTCATTGTAATATTATAATAATTATTATATAACAGCTATTTTATTTAATTTATATATTTTAGGTATGATTGATTGCTATGAAGGTAAGTCATTTATTTATTTATTTTTTTAGTTATAAATATATCATGGATAACCCCCCCCCCATTATATATGTATATAGTAAACTTCTATTTTGTTATTATATCTGAATGCTGAGTATCGAATAAATAAAAAAAAAACACTTTATCACATACCAATAAGCATAGATATAAATTATCACTAATTAATCAAGTATATACTGTGGAGTTAAAATGCTCTCCATCATAAACAAAACAAAAATCTAGTTTTAAACATATTGTTGAATATTGATTGTTTTACCATAGACAATTATTATTTTATTATAACAATATCGACATATTATTTAAGGCACTTAATTTCTTGCATATTTATACTTAAAATATATTAATTTTTTAGAAAGAGAAATGAAAAAGAAATCCTACCTTAATTCCAAATTCCCAGACTCTATTGAATAAAATCAAAGTTTATATAACATTTTCGAAGTATGTTTTTGTTCTCCTAAAGGTTTGTCATGATCGTATTTTAATTGTATTTATATATTGGACTATTTTCATCATGTAATATTAAAGTATTGAATGTTATTAGAACAATTTAACTTAAATTATATCTTCAAACTACTGCAAGTTTTAGTAAAAGCATACAGATCAATATATGCACAATATTTTGAGAAATATTATTCTCTCTTCTTTAGATGTTTTGGGCCTAAACAGTACTAGCATGGAAATCCAACCTGGGCTCTTAGATTATTGAATATTGAATTTTAAGATAACACTGTAACCAAATAAGCCATGGTTCTAAAAGCAATTGTCAGTAGAAATTTTAAATACTTATCTATGTGGTTCCTCCTGATTTCTCCACATTTTTCTAAGAGCAAAGTTAATTAGTTGTTTCTATACATTATGTATAGTCACACTAGGCTGACATATGAGATTATTCACCATATTCAAGTGATCAGCTTCATTGAATTTTTTTTCTTTGTATCTTTTCCTCTATATCCAATATTTTTGTATTGTTACAATTGAACATATGTGTGTACCAATGTACCTAAACCCAGTAAAAAGTGATTGCAAGTCCACAAACTAATAATTAAAAGAGGGTAAACAAATATATCCATGGTAGCAGAGCATCGATGTATCAATGAACATATGTTCAATTGGGACAATACAAAAATATTGGATAGAGAAAGGTCCAAAGAAGAAAATTCAAATAAGCTGTGCACAGGACAATATGCAAATAAATTAAATAAAGCACTGAAATTAAATATCATTCCAGTTTTAGAAAGACTTTATGGTGGAAGAAGGCTGAGCATTCTAATTATTAAATAAATAAAAGAAATATTAAAGTTTTTATATTAATTTAAAGTGAACAGCTAGTTATGAATTTATATTATGATTATCCAAAGCTAAAGCAAAAACGGAAGCTCAGGGAAATAAAACTGAGATTTATAGTAGTGACTTTATGACTGTGATCATGAACATTTTCACAAAATTTGATAAATAAACTGAAAAACAAAGTGAAGATCTTAAAATAAGGAGAACAGGAAATCACAAACTAACGGAAGAATGAAACACATGACTGAATAGAAAATTTGAAAAACAAAGTGAAGAAAAAAAATAATAATATAAAACACATATTTATAGAAATGAAAAGCCAAATGGAAGAACAAATAGCATGACTTCAAAGCCAAATTGCAAGTCAGATAAAGGAAAACAAAAACAGAGAGCAATTAAATGAACAAATAGTAAACAGATGGAAAATTCTTTTGGAGAGTTAGAAAATAGAATTAGTGATATAAGTCTTGGTAGTCCCGTCTGAGTAAAAAATGATAGGACTCAGCAAATAAAAGAAATTAGAGAAAATAATAAAGAAAATGTTGTGATAACTGAATAAATAGATACAATTAATTATAATATAATTTCAAAATCACAAAAGATAAATATTCAATTTGAGTTAGATGAAATAGATAAGGATAAGGATGAGTGGCAGTACATATAGAGTTTTACCTGTTTTAAGATGATCAAAATATTGATCGTCTAAATAAATTTACAATTAACACAGAAGTTGGCGGGGGGGGGGGTTGACGCTTGCATTATAGTTGACTTTATATTTAACTGCACAAATAATAAAGGTAAAAGTGAAGAAATACTTGATTTGAAAAACGAATTAAGTTATTTAAATATTAAAAAATGGACGATCAAGATCCTTCGAGTTAAATATAAAAGTATTTTGTTTGAAGGAGTGTATAATCAAGTACTATAAAACCAGCAAAATTAAAATTTAGAGAACTAGAAAAGAGAAATTCAGAACTAAGACAAACAATTAAGCTCGGTAAATGGTCCAATAAAAAAATAAGATCAATAACTCATTATGTAAGAATAAAAGTAAATAATAGAGCTAAAAAACATAAAATAAATTATTTATTTTTTTAAAGATGAATCAGATATATAAATAAACGGTATTACATGACATTCTGAATGAAAACCTGCATATTAATAAAAAAATATTTAGAGGCAAAGTTTAATTTTTTTTTGAATAAAGATGACCTCTAAGTTCCTGACTCTGGACTTGTTAGTGGGTACTTAGAATGGACAAATAATTTATATAGCACACATTACAAAATTAGATACTACTGAGCTATGAAAAAAAAGTTTTAAAAAAATAAATAGCACTGTTCAAATGTGAACAATAGTTTACAAATAAATCATGATAAATGGACTAGGTATAATAGTGTTAGTTGCTAAAGCATATAATACACTATATAACTTGAAACTAAAAATACTTTTATGCATTTATCAATAGTTGATAATGTTGCTTTCTCTATTGATGATGAATAGAAAGCATTTCATTGCTTTGAGATGATCATATTGTATTAATATTTCAGAGTTTTTATCTTAGCAATGTTCACAATCATATTATACTAACATCTGTTAGCCTCTAAGTCTCAAATGTAATGTAGGCATAATGTTATATTTATCAGTCTCAAAATCTCAAAAATTAACCAGTATATATTTATAATTGTTCACCTTTAAATCTCATAGTATAGCTAGGCTCTATTTAACTGTATTGTTCATTATATGATTTGATTGATATTATATTTGTACTCAAGATAACTAACTCTCTTGATGTTCATATTTCATGATACATTCATTGTCAATGGGAGATTTCTTTGTTCATCTCAATATTATAGTCAGATGATCAGGTCAAATAAATAATTATAATGGAAATAATGAAACATTTTTTTTGCATGTAGACCAATGTAAGTAATGAATTTGCAAATGTTATCTAGATGAAGGATGGCGTTATTTATTATGTTTATACCAGCTTATCTGATCATCTTCAAAAAAGTATCCCTATGCATGACATTATTGTAATATATATATAATAGAGATGTTTATGGTTAAATTGACTCTACTTTATTTGTAAATGGAGGAGGAGCAAATTTAACGCTCACATTTAGTTTACAGGTGTTGCTTTTATGTTTTTTTGATAATTTTTTGATTTTTTTTTTTTTTGATAATTATATATTACAAAATATTAAAAGTCACATGTAAATAAATTTTAAACCATTTTGAAAATGATAATAATCATTGTTAAAGGTAAAATGTATTATCATTTTATTTTTTAAATAAGAATTGTTATTCTAAATAAAAAAAAACAACAACATTGCTATAGAAACCAGTCGGAAATGACTGGGAGTGAAAAAAAAAAACAAAAACATTAAATCTATCTGCTTTTCCAAGAAAGGGAGAGAATACTTATTACTTCTTCTTTATTGTGTGACTTACTGAATAGAAGTCAGTAAATATTGTAATGATTATTTAAAAAATATCAGGCAGTTTCTGGGGTAAAAACCTGCAGTATGTTTTATCTGATCTTTCAAAAATTGTAGGCAAATATGAAACTGTAAGCAAAGAAACGCCCTAAATTAATTTTGATCCTCTTGGTCTATCCACTACTAAAATGCATGAACACACAAAGCTGAAAATAAAAAAAATATTAATACTGCATATTGATATTAACTAAATGTATGTATCCAAGTATGTGGCTGAGTGCTTTTGAGGGCTGAGGTCCTCATATTCTAGTCATCTTATAAATAAGTAGTTTGGTTAAGAGTGATGCAAATTTATGTAAACGATGTAGTTAAGTATTCCATTTCATGGAAAACTGTTGTCATAAGATCTCCAGAAAATTGAATACTTAACTACATCATTTACATAAATTTGCATCGCTCTTAAACATCCTATTTATTTACAAGATGGCTATGAAAATGAGGACCATGACCCTCAAAAGCACTTATCCACATACTTAGATACATATATTTACTTTATATCAATCTACAATATTAAGATTTCTTTATCTTAAGCATTGTGTGTTCATGCATTGTAGCACATGTTTTATATTTATACATTAGAATAAAAGTCTAAATTGTTAGCTGATTTCTATCCACTACTGTTTAAGAAACTTATTTGTAATGCACTACAAAAGAGAAATGTACTTTTCTAATTAATCTGTGAATGTAATTTTTATGCTCATAGGAAAATTGCAATGAAAACCCTCATAAAAAACCCACTGATGATTGAATTAAAAGAAGTTAAATGTTAGTAGTGTTAGAAACTTTCAAAGTTAATGATTTTAATAGATTTATGAAGACAGAAATATATATGAGCTCACAAAGACATTAAGGCAATTAATCAAACTTTAAATCCCCTTTTCTCTGATTTTCCAATGTTGGAGACAGTCATATCTGAATAGGATTCAAATGTTAAAAAAAATGAATAATATGACTTGTATTTATAGCACAGAGAGATAATGCTACTGCCGATGAGTGCTCTTTATGCCCATCTCTTCTAGAAATGATGCATGATAATTGTTCATATAAACATGCAAATCTTTACAAATGTCATATGAAATTTTATAACCTCCATGGATTTCAAGAGAGATTGAGTCTTTAGTATTGCTTAGAATATTATTAATTTTTTAATAAATAGTATATGATGACATTGTATTGTAATGTTTAAGAATATGTTCAATATTTACTGTAGTTCCTTTCATATTAGGAGTACAAACTCTAATAATCGACTCTGTTTCTCTTTGTTTCTTATTTTGATTGTTTAGGGTTCGAATTAAGGGTAGGTGTACTGCCTTAGCTAATAAACATCAATTACTTCCTTCATTTCATGTTCTATATTTGATTTATTTGACAGAAGGTTAATTTCTCTAGCAATAAAAGTTTTTATAACAGAAATGATTTGAGCTAGAAGATTATACAATGAAAATTGTAAGTATGTTTGTGTGAGTATTTTTTTTTGAAAACCGAAAATGATAGATATTTTTTTTTCTTGGTGACAAGTACACCAAGAAAAGGAAGTTTTCCATCTTACTCTGTCTTCATTTTAAATTTAATATGGAGATGGATATTATTTAAAATTTAGAAAAAATGATGTAATTTATTTTTACCATGTTGCCTGATGATAAATGTGTCATCTATATATCTGGGCCAAATATAATATTTACATCCGTAACTGTGAAAATCTTATATCAACATGTTTTGGAATTAATAATACTACTGACTGAAAATTAAAATGGATATTTATAAGAGCACCGAATCGTTAGAATGGTAAATACCTACAGATAACAAATTTAGAATTTTTCTCTAAAGCCAAAAATTAAGTGTTTTGCTAAAATTGATGCCTGAATTAATTGAATAGATATATTGGTAAAAGATTTAAGAAACAATAGTTTTTATCAATGGTTAATTACAATGTGTTCATAATTTTTAAATCCAAAGATCCATTTTAATAATAGTAAGTTATTAATAAAATTATACAAGTGTAACTTTCTACTGTAAGAAAATTTGTAAAAATTTATTTAAAAAAAAAGATATCAAACTTCAATTCCTTGATATAATAAAAATAATTACCCTTTAGATGGTATGCTTTCAATTATCAATAATTTTATTAAGGTAGTGAAGAATAGTAGTTGAACAAGCTATCATAGAAGGTTTTTTTTTATACTAGAGTAATTTTAAAATCATTCAACAATTTTATACATGTGGATCTGATTATGAAAAGTTTTTGTTGTTATTGAGTATTTTAATTTGAAATATCAAAAACATTTTATGTCACACACACACATACACACACACACACATATATATATATATATATATATATATATTACAAAGTGAGAAATATATAATGATAGGAGAGATTACGTCTAATGAACCAGTTATATATAATTCTTATGATTTCGAATCGCTAAAATGTTTTCAGTCTTACTTAGGTATCCTATAAAATGTATTAATATATACATATTTGTTGCTATACATACAAATAATTTATTTAAATGTAAATTAAATTGAATTATATAAATATATAGTTGTAATAAAAATAAAATATACTGGTTTATTATAGTTATATATCAAATATATTATCACCTTTGTATTTTATTAATTTTATTACAGTAATTATTGTTGAACAAATATTTACTTATATATATATATATATATATATATATATATATATATATATATATATATATATATATTGCGGGTTCATATATATATATATATTGCCATTTTTTATAGATACATATTACATAGAAGGTAAGCAATTATGTTGTATATAAATATAATTTAATGGTATAGTGATACCCCCACCCCCCATATTTTAAACAACCAAAAAGACATACCTATACTTTGTAGAATATATATATATATATATATATATATATATATATATATATATATATATATATATATATATATATATATATATATATATATATATATATATATATATATATATATTATGATTTTAATGTGCCATACAACAATTTTTCAAAGTTCTAAAAGTATCTGCTAATGAAATGAAGTAGATATATCTTTATCTGACAAAAAATTCATATTCTTTTGGTGATATGCAGTCAACAACCATCGATATGGTAATATTATACTTATTAAAATATATTCATATGCTAATTATATTAAAGCTTGAATATAGAAATGAACATTAAATTTTGATATCTTTATTTATATGAGTTAAAGATAAATGCATAGTAAATATTTAGATGTTTATTTGTGTGCAAGAAGAAAAAAAACATAAAGAAAAACAAAACAGAGTTAAAAATATTTCTGCCTTCGATTCATGTCAGGGCATTATAAAGCAAACTGATGTAAACTTTTAACTAATTTCATTATTAATAAAGTAATGTTAATTACAGTGTTAAGAGAAAGGGTTGTAAATTTTTGATTGATTCTACATTGTCAAATATTTGCAGAACCTGAAAATATACAATAGGTGGACATTGGATAAGGTTTTTATTAATAAGTAAAATAGAATTTTAAATATCACGTACATGATACATAACAATCTAATACCATTTTCAAATATATAATAAAGCAGAACATTAATATACATATTGTAACTGGACCACCACACAACCCTTTTATTACCTCGGTTGTAACAATTTCCTGATGAGCATGTTGCAGGAAGGAACTATCGACTGAAATTCCCCAATGCAGATATTAATCCCCCCCTACAACAATTTATCTGGCTCATCAGAGGATGTAGCACCATAGAGACTGGAAGCATCTAGACATTTCTATGTTTGGTTTTTCAAATGGCACCACTAGAGTTCCATTTCCATACAAACTGACTTACCTGGGTCTACTTATGTCAGACATAGCTCAGGAGGCATGATATTCTCATGAACAAGTGCACTGAATGCTGAGTGATGGAATAACAAAAGAAATATAATTGAACAACTGGATAAGTAAAATTAGTTTTAGGTAACAACAATTTTATTTAACAAATTAATTTGCAAGTTCTTCTAACAAAGTTCATTCATATCCATGTTATGACTCATTTTCAGTTCATTTATGGAAAGGTTAGAAGCAGTTTGTTGATCAATAGTTCATTTACAAGTGATTCTAATAAAGTTCATCCTTCATTTCAATGTAAAAATTCATTGCTTTATTCATTTCTGGTCTATTGTGTTTCTTTGGTATACTTCCAATAATAGCACTTAATGAATGTAATTTGTTGTATAATAAAGTTTTTACTTTCATAGTTCTTTTAACAACTTACATCTTTAGTTATTTAATTAATTCACAGAGAGGAATGCAATATATGAAGATAAATGATAGCATTTAACTCAAGAGCTTCACTTATTCAAATAAATATTTCACTTATGATCCATTGTTCTTCTTTAGTATACTTCATAATGACTTAAAGAATGTAACTTGTTGATAGTATAATAAAGTCCTTCTTCCAATTGTTCTTTACAGTTTACATCTTTAATCATTTAGGTAATCCACAGAGAGAAGTATGACATATTAAGACAACAGAGAGAATAATGAAAACCACTGATAGCAATTAATTTGGAGTTCCACGTAATTCACATATTGTTAATTCAACGAACATTTTATTTATAGTCCATTGTGTATCTGAATTTGCACAATTACAAATATTTCATTTACAGTCCATTGTGTAACTGAATTTGCACAATTATAAATATTTTATTTACAGTCCATTGTGTAACTGAATCTGCAAATTGCAAATTATTATCCATGAACATGTTTTTATGTAATTTATTTTAAGAAAGATGTTTGTTTTGTTTTCTATTTTTATAAACATGTATAATTATTGAATAAAATACCTTTCAACTATTGACATTTAAGACAACTAGCATTTATAATTTATTATCCATAAACATATTTTTACGTAATTTATTTTAAGAAAGATGTTTGTTTTATTTTCTATTTTTATAAACATGTATACGTATTGAATAAAATATTTTTTGTCTATTGACATTTAAGACTTCAATCATTTATAATTTATTATCCATAAACATATTTTTATGTAATACATTTTAAGAAAGATGTTTGTTTTGTTTTCTATTTTTATAAACATGTATAAGTATTAAACATTTATAAAATTGTTACCTTCATTCTTTTTTTCTTGTTTATATCCAGTCTGTTCCATCAAAAAGAAGTCATTTTATTTAAGCTGAATGGCATTATTTCCCTTCATGATGATTACCCAAGCAAATCTTGGAAAAGCATGGCTTAGAATAGAGAGAAAAGCTGTTACATTTACTCTGCCATCATTATGTTTTCCTTAATTTTCTTTTTCCATCATTAATAGAGATTCTTTAACTGCTCTTAATATCTTTTTAAAATTGAAATCTTTTTTTTTTCAAAATTCTTCTTTAACAGCAACTTGAAAAATATCTCTTTGAAAAAAAAAATAACTATTTGATCTCTTAAAAATCTTTTTGAAAAAAACTTTTTAATGATCTACTCTGAACTTGCAACTTGACTATATATATATATATATATATATATATATATATATATATATATATATATATATATATATATATATATATATATATATATATATATATATATATATATATATATATATATATATATGATTCTTGGACTAATTAAACAGTTCAGCCCATGTATCCTAGTCATTCCACAGCTCTCATTTAAGTCTGATTGCCTTTCTCTTCATAATGATTGGATAATCTACTTTTTTAGCAGGATAGATAAGAAAGCATGAAGATTAAACCATGTATTTCAATTTATTAAGACTGCCTCAAGCCGTTATCACCCTTTATTTGAAAATATCATTCCAAAAATTAAAAATGTAATCTTTTTAATAAATGTCAGCTTTAAATAAATACAAGTGATATATTTAAATTATATTGTAATTTAAAACTATAAAATCAATAATGATTTATCTTTATTATTTTCTTTTCTCAATTGTAGAAAATAATCATTTTCTTGTAATGTCATAAACTAAACTTTTTTATACATCTGCTGTTTCATTACCCCGACCAAATTTTGGGATGAAATTGCCTGGAAGTATGATATTATTCCACATATTATACACTTCATCTATCATTACTGCATCTCTTCTGGTTTTAGATGTGCTGTTGAAATAGGTAAGATGAGCTGGAAAAGTGAATACATGAACTGTAGCTTCCAATGCCAGAATAAGTAGATGGCCAAGCACAAACTACTAGTACACACTGCCCCATGATGTCATGAGAAAATACCTTATTTTTAAGCACTACTTCTCTTGTACCTAGAAGGATCATCCAACAAAAAATAGGAGCCAGAAGAAAAACAATTTAGCACTCAGACAACCCTGCTCAACTTCTGTGAGTCTTAAGGGCTTATTCATTTGGTCTATTCATGAGACCAATGCCTATACATGAGGCCTATATATACACACTGCTGGACAACTCTTGGATCACAACATCCAGGTTTAGATAGTGCTGAGCATATACTTCAGAGCACCATAAACACATTGTATCCAAGCAGCTCTGCACAATCATCCACCCACCACAACATGAAAAACACAAATTCATGCATCACTACATCACACTCACAAAATTTTTCCATCAGCTATCTTTACTTTATTGTTCTGTATTGTAACTATAACCTGATTTGGGATACTGATAATCATGATCAGTTCTCCTATTGCATATTTTTTGTTTTGAGGTGAAACACTTCTGTGTTGTTCTATTTTTGGGCATTTTTCAGGCCATACATCATCATGGTGGCTCGTGTCTCTAGCCACACCTTTTTGCAAGTTATGATCATTATTTGATCTTCTTATAACCCACATTTTATATGGGCTATGCATGTTGCCTGTTGAATATCTTCTTTGTTTTTTCTATGGTGGCATCCCATTACTTTGGTGCTGATACCATGGTGGCAGGTCATAGTTCCTATATTGTCAAGAAGACATTTTCCATTTGTATCTGATGGCTCATATTCTAGGCCCATTATCTCTTCTATAGGGAGGTTTGTTTTGTGGTTGCTTTGCCCCTGTTTTCTTGATTGCTGATGCACCATAGCTATCATAGGCTGTTAGTAGTTCAGCAACCTGCTCAATAGATCGACGGTCAGTCCCAATTAGCATTCTTTCTATGTAAATTGGAAGCTGTGCCATATCAATCTAATAATCTGGAGTTCAGATAGAGGGTCCGATGTCAAGGCTCTTAACCTAGCCACCTGTCTTCTAAAGAAGGGTGTATAAGACTCTCCAGGTGGACATTTCTCCTGAGACACCTTATATTTAATCCTCTCCTGATAATCATTACTCCAGTAACAGTTCATTAGTGCTTCATTAAAATCATCAAAATTTGTAAGTTGGATGAACAGTGAATCCCACCATGCTTGTGCTGCACCTTGGTGATGACTACATACTATTTCCAGCTTTGCCTCTTCTGTCAATACATTAATACTAAAGTATCTTTCCAAACTTTTTACATATTTTATAGGTGTTTCATTACAACTCCCTGAAAAAGTTCTGATTTTTAAAAACTGGTTTACAATTCCAGACATCTGGTTGGTTATAGAAAGTTCATGACTAACTTGGTAATTCTATTTTTGACTTTCTTTTGGAACTGTTTTTGCCTTTCCTTGTTTAGGCAATGTATTGCTATTTTTTATTTCTATCTCTTTCATCTGGGTGGTCAATATATCCACCTTCTCATGCATGGATTTTTGAATTCTTATTATTTTTGTAACCATGGCCTCACATAACTGGTCATTTTAACTTTTTTCTCTATTAATGAGCCTTTTACTTCCTCCATCACTTCTTCCTTAATTTTGAATATTTTTTTAGTCATCTCTTTTATTAACTGGTCAAACTTTTCATTTTGGATTTCAGTTATTTCTCTGATTTGTTCTTTCAATTCTATTTTGTCTTCTTCTCTCTGTTCTTTTCTTGTTGTCTTCTTCTCTCTGTTTGTCTCATTTCTTGTTGACTTTTTATCTGTGTTCACTATGTTGTTTTTTCTCTTCCTTTCTTTTCTTGTTGTCTTCTTCTTTTTATTTATCTCTTTTCTTGTTGTCTTCTTCTATCTGCTCATCTCTTCTCTTGTTATCTTCTTCTTTCTGTTTTTTCTATTCTTTGTTATATCCCTTTATCATTTCCATTAACTGGGCTAACATAAACGTCTCACCTGTTCTCTGTGATTGCATTTGGTCATCTGCTTTGTCTTCTTGTTTATTTTCTTTCTCAGGAAGATTCTCTATAGTTTCTGTATTCATCATCTTTTTTGCTTTTAATCTGGTTATCATCAATATTTTTCTTTTAAAATTTATTTGTACTTTTTTATTTCAATTTTGATAAGTTTCTCTCTCCATTTTTACCATAACTTAAGTCCAAGTCTTTGTTATGCCTGTTTTTTATTTTTAACTACCATTTATGCCATTCATTTTTATGTTGTTTTTCTTTTAAAATTGTATTTTCCCACCCCTTTTGAATAAATCACATCACTGCATCATATGCACTGTTCATATCACAGAATTGTGATCTGCTTATGCCTATGGATAGGCTAGCTAGATATGGCCTGACAGTAGGGTGACAAATGTAACTGGACCCATATACAACCCTTTTATTACTTCAGTTATAACAATAACCTGATGAGCATGTTGCAGGAAGGAACTATCAATTGGCATTCCCCAATGCAGATGTTAACTCCCCCTACAACAATATTTCTTGCTCATCAGAGGATGTAGCACCATAGCGGCTGGAAGCATCTAGACATTTCTATGCTTGGTTTTCCAAATGGTACCACTAGAGTTCCATCTCACTACAACCTGACTTACCAAGGTACATTTATGCCAGACATAGCTCAGGAGGCATGAAATTCTCATGAACAAGTGCACTGAATGATGAGTGATGCAAAAAAAACAAAATAAAATTGAACAACTGGATAACTAAGATTAATTTTAAGTAACTATAATTTTACTTAATAACAGGTTTAAATAAATGTCCATCAAGCAAAATATTTCATTGACAGTCCCTGTATCTCTTAGGCCTACTTCCAATAAGATTTTAGATAGCTTAGAGATTGTAATCTGTTGAGAGTATCATAACTTCCTTCTCTCAACAGTTCTTTAACAGTTTACATCTGTAATAATTTAATTAGTTCACAGAGAGGAGTGTGATATAATAAAACAACAGAAATATAAATGAAGACAACTAATAGCACTTAATTCAGTGTTCCACTTAATTGTGATTTGTATTATTTTAAGTAGTAGTCACATGTAATGTGGTTTAATTATTCTTATATAAAGATATCCTTTACAGATATAATAATGAAGATAACTGCTAGCATTGTATTTAATTCAGAGTTTCACTTAATTCACAAATAGTTTATTTACAGTCCATTGTGTATCTTGGTATATATACAATAATAGGGCAATATGGATGAAAGAATGCAAGTGCTTTAACCATTTACATTTACATTTTATGTCTAACTCAAGAGTTCTAGTTAACTTTAAGTTAGTTAAAGCATAAAACATAAATTTTATTCATGGTTATCCAAATCCAGGTTTGAATCCATGCTATATTCACATCCTAGGTTCATCGGTATGGTATTTTTATTTCTCAACTCGTATATATAACATGTTTTAATTCTGTTTTTATATTACTGTTTTCAGAGTTTTCAAATAATAAATAAAATATTTATTAAAAATATTTTTTTTAATCCTTCAACTTATTTAAGTGTGTGGTTCATTATATGCATATAATCATTAACGTTTATTGATGTACTAATTCATATGTAAATGTTTGAATTTCTTCATAATATAGTTTAAATTTACTAAATACATCCGTTTTGTATTTATATTTTCATTTTGATATTTTTTAATTTTATCTAAATTATAAATACGTTATTATAATTTAATTAATTATAGATATGCATAATATTCTTTTATAATTAATAGACAGGTAAGCATTTGTAATTTTATTTGGTTACTCTAATATCTAGCATAAATATTGCTGTTTGGTTTGGCACAGATGTATGTTTCCAGATATAAGTTGATCAGCATTTTCATTTATACTTCATCAATAATAAACGATTTTCATAATTTTAGTTTCATTTATAATTTTTCAGTAACAAAAATTTTTTCAGGTGGTTATATTTATTCATAATTTTTATTTTATTTATAATAAAGACATTTTGTTTATCTTTTAAAAAAACATATAATTTTAGCTTAAGAAAGATGTTTTGTCTTGTCTTTTATAAACGCACATAGTATTGAATATTTTTAAAAAAATCATATCTGTGATGGGACAGCCTTAAAAAGTGGCATCATATTGTCACTGAATGGCATTATTCACTTTCATTAGGTCACCCAGGCAAATCTTGGGAAATCAGGGCTTAGAATGGAAACAAAAGCTGTTATCGTTTACTCTTCCACCATTATGTTTTCCTTAATAACGTTTTCTTTTTCCATCATTAATAGAGGTTCTTTAACTGCTCTTAATATCTGTTTTAAAATTGAAATCTTTTTTTTTTTTAAAAATTCTTCTTTAACAGCTACTTAAAAATATCTGTTTGAAAAAAAAAAAGACTATTTGATCTCCTAAAAGCATTTTAAAAATCTGCTCTGAACTTGCAACTTGACTATATATATCTGATTCTTGGACTGATTAAACAGTTCAGCCCATGTATCCTAGTCATCTCACAGCTCTCATTTAAGTCTGATTGCTTTTCTCTTCCCAATGATTGGATAATCTAGTTTTTCAGTGGGATAGAAAAGAAAGCATGGAGATTAAGCCATGTTTTTTCAATTAATTAAGACTGCCTCAAGATGTTATTACACTTTATACGAAAACATCATTCCAAAAATTAAAAAAAAATGTAATCTTTTTAATAAATGCCAGCTTTAAATACAAGTGATATATTTAAATTATATTGTAATTTAAAACTATAAAATCAATAATGATTTATCTTTATTATTTTCTTTTCTCAAATATAGAAAATAATGATTTTCTTAAGACATCAAAAACTAAACTTTTTTGTACATTTGCTGTTTTTTAAGGTGGGAGGGTGACTCGCTCTTAGAATAAATACACACATGAAACAGCGTTCTTGTTTCAATATATTGAACTATTTTTAAGAATGTGGAAATATCTGTTTTCTTTTATTTAAGAAAAATAAGTCAGATAATATAGACAGTGACAAATGAAAACTGTCAACACTTATTGCACCCCAATCAGGAATCTTTTTTAAATACATTTTCTTGATATTTTTAAAGTATTACTGTATATATATATATATATATATATATATATATATATATATATATATATATATATATATATATATATATATATATATATATATATATATATATATATATATATATATATATATATATATATTGTGACCTTTTATTTAGGTCATTGTAATTAAATAATCCAAAATTTTAAATGATAATATATCTAGTGTTAAAAATTTTACAAAAGTATTTTTCAATAGAGATTATTTTGAATGCACTGGGAAATTTGCCTAAATGGAGATGAGATTTCAAACCGAGTCTAGGCTCTGACTAGACTAAAATGACAATTTAAAAATATTATTATTATTTGGTAGATAATACATTGCTATTTTATTAATTTTGGATAGCAAGTGAAATAAATAAATAACTAAAGCAAATTGTTAAAATTTATAAAATAGATTGTTATATTAAGTTACTAAGCATATTTTTTATGTAGCATATCTATAGCTGTCTTAAGTAAAAGTGGGTAATTATAAAAAATGAAGACAGAGGGGGTAATACCAATTAGCATATCAAAACTATTGAATTAAATTCACTCCCAGAATTCCATAGAATAAAAAGCTATATAGGTTTGAACAATGCTGTAGGGGGGGACTCATTAAGAAAAGTAATCACCAAGAAAAGAAAAAATCTCAGCTCTAATTTAGAAGAAAAAAAATTGTAAAAGTCGTCAGATTTACGGAATTTAATTTTTGGAAAAGGGAATACTTTGATATATAAAAAAATGTGTGAAGAATAATCTACCAAACGTTGCTTGCATTTTTGACCCATTATCCATGACTGCAAATTTCCCAGGAATTCATATTAAAGAAAGAGATTAAACTATGGAGACAAGTTTTTGTTGTTATGTTAATTGTCAATATTTTAAATTCAGGAAAATTCAAAAAGAAGTAAGTTGCTACTTTTGTCGTATATTTAGAAATTTAAAATTTCATTTTTTAAAAATAAGGCACGAATTATTTATTCATAAACTAAAAAGTTGATAGTATAGGAAGTTCGCACCTTTCTATTATCCAGCTGACGATGTTCTGTACTTGGAAAATAAATAACAAGAAAGAGAATAAAGATTGGAGATAATCTTAAAAAGAAATGTGATATATAATATGTATTAAATAAATCTAAAAATCATTTTAAAATCATCTAACTTTTTATAAAGTAAACATGAAAATATTTGCAATTTTGTTCTTAATAGTCTGCGTATTTTGGTTTAGCGCAAATTTGTGTAATGGAAAAATAATCATTTGCCAATTGATTAAAATGATAAAAATATTAAAATCATAATTAGATAATTTTACTTATAGTGATAATCACCTCATATTTCTCTAATTCAAATGATGTGAAATAAATCTTTATTTTTTACAATTTTATTGGAAAAATATACCTGTTTACAATGCTCCAATTGATTAAAAGTGATACACATTAACGCAGGAGGGAAAATCAAATCAATAAATAATTTTAAAAAGAAAAATAAATATAAAAAGTGATTCTGAATAAATCGATAAAGAATTGTTCATTGGAATAAAAATAGCAGGATAAACTCTTTTTTTTTTTTTTTAATCTGCCCCAATTGGAAGGGTAAATGTGTTAACCTAAGTAATTATCGCTACGGAAACAGTTAAAGAACTTTTAAATTGGAAAAATATTCGGCATTGTAGTTCGTTTTATACATTCAACAAGGATAATAAAAATATATGCGCATCAGTGGAAATACTTGCCAATTAACAAGGTTAATTGTTAATAACCATTTATATTATCTTAACTCACCTGGATAAATAACTTGGATGAAGATGATCAAATGTAATGGATAAAATGTGCTTTTGTTTTTCTTTATCATTGTTATAAATATTATACTTACGTAGTGTGTTGTTGAAAATTTTATTTTCAAACATGCGTTTTATTATGGCATGAAAATTATATATGTTTATTAGTTGGAAGAGGGAAAGGTGTAGAATATATATTTACTTTATGTATTTTTTTTTTTTTAGTTAAGTGAGATTTAGGTGTATTTAAATTATAAGGCCTAGTGTTAAAAAAATTATTAAATGCATTAAGCTTGTTTCTCTTAAGTGAAATCAGTTAGTAATTGCACAGAGTATGATAATTGCCATTATCATATTCTGATAAAAGATAGGACTGTGGGATAATGCCATCCTTTACAATGTTGAAATTCTAAATTTAAAATCTGTGCATATCCCAAAGTTCTAAATATTTTCTATATGTAATTTAAGTGCTAGTGCAGCATAAATAGATGTTATTTGCTGATTTTTTTTAAGAATGCTCAAAATGTAACAAATGATAGTTTGAACATTATTTTATAGTTAAATAATATCATTTGCTGGGTATGTGGACAGGTGGATACTGTGTGTTTGTCCTATCCATAAATTGTCTTAAATAAACTAGTTTTACTTCATGCCATATCTGTTGATTAAAGTTGTACATAGTGTAAATAAAGTTTGTTGTATTTAAAAAAGTTATGTAGTTGCATGTAATCTTATTGCTAACTACCACATCCAGATACTATTATTGTTGTTGCTTTCAGCCTATCAGAAGATTTATAAATTGACATCATCATCGACCAATATAGCACTATTCACTCTATTATTATGCTATATCATAATAATTTTGGTAAGTTTTAGAGGTTACTGGTACATTTAATGCATTACTACCCAATATTTAAATGTGATAACTTGTAATACAGTTTATTTTAAAATAATATATTTTAAAAAGAAACATAGTACTGGTTTGATTAATTTAATTAAATCCACAAAGCTATCATTCATTGATCTTGATCACATTGTTTATCATTATTTAAGGAAAAGGAATTTAGTAAGTTATTAATTTTAATGATCAAGAAGTTATTTCCATTCATAAATTTTCAATTTTATATTAGTTATAAAGTTTATGTGTAACTGCTAAGTATAGTACTTAAGTTAGGTTTATAGATTGAGAACTCTAATTATGTGTGTTATGTTTGGGTAGTGGTAAAATCCCTCTTACTGACCCAAATATATTTTGTATAATGAGTTTAGTGTTTGAACCCTGAGAAAAATTAGTTGTGTAAATTTCCAAATAAAATTTAAATTTATAATGAAATGTATATTTAGTCAATTGTTTTAGTAAGACTTGAAATTGATTAATTTTATTGGTTTTAAGAAAGTTAACTAACCTTTAATATGTGAATTACTTCTCTTAGGATAAAATAGATAGTTTGTTTTAATTCTATGATAGATCTTCTGGTCCTGTCAAGCTTGAAATGCCTATTTTTATTTACTTTATTTTTTTTGCCAGTTAACCATATTAGTTTATAGTTTAAAATTTCAGTCTCCATCATTAACATTATTCTTTAATTTCATCTTGATCCATTCTTTTATTTATTCATTCTCATTTGACTGATTCATTATTATAATTGATTGGTTATACATTAGCTGTTATTCTTTTATCATTTCAATTATTCGTTGACTCTTGTTCTATCATTATCTCAACTATTCATATTCTCATACATCTTTCTCTTCATTCTAGATTCATTTCAGCTCACTATTTGATGATCACTTCTTTCCATCATCCATTTAGTCATTTACATCATAACATAATCATTAGTTCATTGTATAAGTTTAATTTTCATAATCATTCTGGAGATATAATTATTACTTATCTAGTAGTTTGTTGAATCTCAGTTTTAACTCATCTCATTTTGTTGGTATGGATTTCAGGGCTGGTTTAACCAGAAGTATCTATCTTTATTAGTCGCCTTGTGATTTTCTTTAGGATCGAAAGTTTCATGCTAATTTTGTGTAATTCAGGAATCAGTTCAGTAGTGTTATATTTGCAGTTCTTTATACTCAGATTCTTTACTGTGTGATACATTAGATTCTATAAGAGAATTGTAATCACTAAAAGGTGCTGCATGATTTCTTGATAATCAGCGAGATTAGAAAGCAAGGTTACTATGCCATTATATAGACCAATGTGGATGGCATGATGACTAGCCATAGTTAGGTTACAGACACGATTCTGGTGTTGAAAACATGCAAGATGATTCATTGATAGTACAGCGGTCATGGGAGAAGGTTACAATATATATATATATATATATATATATATATATATATATATATATATATATATATATATATATATATATATATATATATATATATATATATTGTAACCTCTGTCCTCTTCACATATTCACTTTATTAGACTTATAAATACCCAAACGCCAATTCTATACAAGATAAAATAAAATTTATGATTGTAAATTGCTTTTAAACTTATTTAAAAGATTCATATATTGTAATTACTCTATGGCTTAGCTCTGTTGAGATTAAAAAATATGGTCTTCATATATGATGCAAATAAGAGTAATAAAACATTTATGGATAACAATTCTGTAAGACTAATTTAATCATATGCCACACATTTATTCAATTACAAAACTATTACAAAATTATCAATTATCAGGTTTAGTATAGGATAGATAATGATGAGGGTTGGGTAGCTTTTATATCTACATAAACCATCTACTCTAAGCAAAGTAAAATATATTATTGGCATTGTAATACTGAGATTTATCAACTCCAGACAAATTAAATAAAACCTGACTTATACTGGAAAGTTTAAATATTCTAGGGCTATGCTAAGTTAACCATATGTGTGTGTGTGGAAATGGAGAATCAAACGTATATAATCAAGCAATTCATATGAGCTATTAATTCAATAAAACATTTATTAAAAATAAAAGACAAAATAAATAATAAATTTAAAAAAAATATTTTTGCACCTTGCTAACCAATTACATTTCTTCTACAGTAAAACCAAAATTGACTAATATTTAATATCTGAATCATATATTTTCGAATATGTGTGCTTTAATAATATCATAAATATAATGTATTTTTAAAACACACTTTTTATTAGCTTATTTATAGAACTTGGATGATGCCAAAAGTCAATCATCTTTTATACATATAAAAATTTATACAACAGTTATCTGTTATAATCAGTGTATATCCACTAACATTAACTATACAAAAATAAAGAAAGGCAGGGTAAAACAATAACCAAACACTTATACCTATATATGTGAGGGTTAAATAATATCTCCAAACTCAATCTAAATAATCTAATCATCTCTTGACCATTTCTACCTCCAACTACACCCAATACACTTCCTACATAAACAAAATTATAACAGACAGCATTTTAATTCTTTATTTGTTTTAAATTAACTTCATTAACAAAATTGAAGCATAATAAATACAATTTTTTAAAATAATAATTTATAGCATCACGCACACATCTGAATATTTATAATCACCTATAATATAATTTGTAGATCATACAAATTAATAGATTATCATATTATAATAATATGAAATTAAATTGTTTTATTTTAAAAGAAAACAAAAAAAAATTGGTTGTATATCTGTTGTAGTCAATAACAAAAAAATACTTATCAATATTCCATCATTACATGTTAAGTTTTTTTTTTAAAATTTGAAAGTTGAAAGAAACATTCATATCAATTTCAAAGACAACAGTAAATTATAACATAAAAAATGTCTATCTGATTGTTAAAGCATAATTTGTTAAGAATGACAATAGTTTTTGTTTTATCCTAGAATTTTATGACAGGTGTTATAATAACATTTGCATGCATCGGAATTATTTTATTATAGCGAATAGAAAAGTTATACAGTATAAAATTATCCCCTTGATATAAGATTAAATAGATAAAATCTTTCATTTTAAATTTTATTTTGCAGAATATTGATAGAAAATTCTTAAAATTGAAAATCAAGCGTTTAATTATAGCGTTTAATAAGAAAATTTTAGCTAGCTTTATTTTAAACAATTTTGTCCTTCTGATATTATTTATTATTGGTATTATTTTAAAATAAATCATAATTACTTAGCTTACATAACATCCAGGCATTTTAAAGGTAGTGAACATGGATCATCATTTGATAGAAATTTGGAGCTGGCTTTCCTCTTGGGGGAGGGTTTATCTCCTCATTTTTATATTATTCCAGTAGTATAATAGAAAATTCTCCACAGGTATATTATTAGAATCCTCTCGATGTTTTTTATTTGTTCTAATACTCTTAGAGAGTTATTGATTCTTTTAAGTTTTTTTTTTTACATCTTGGTTCCTTGGAATTTTTTTCACATATTTTCCTTCAAGTTTTAAACTTTTTATGTCTTTCCTCATTCATGCCCTCTGTGTTTCTTTTTTATTACAATCAAGTTTGGAAATGTGCCAGAATTTTAGTTATAAAATTTTAACAATACAATGTTTGAATGGAATAAACATATCAATAAAAAATATCAAATATTAATTTACAAATGTTATTCACTAATATACAAATAATCTTTATCATATTAAATATAAGATTATGAACAATACATAATTAGTAAATAATAAATAAATTATAGAAAAAAAATTCTAATTAATAATATATCTATGTATCTGCTTATTATGACATGTAAATTTTTCTACTACATATAAACAACCCTGATGTTGTTCATCCTCCTCTTTTACTACCAAACATATATAATCCAAAACTCTACCAATAAGTACACCCAATTAAAGTTTTAATTTTTTTAAATCTTAATTTTAACTAGCAAATTACATCACAATTCATTTTTCTCACGTAGCTATCTTTAGCCATTGTTAGCACAAATGTGAACTTTCCACATTTCTTCCTGGTGCAAACCTGGAAAGTCACAATCCTCCCCCCTTATGAAAGAAAAATGAATTGGATAAACAACAATCAATATTAATAGCACATCAAATTTTACATTAAGATCATTCCTCAATTAAAAAATTATGTTTGTCAAATAAACATAAAACAATAAAAACATTTAATGCTTTTACAAACAATTGTTTCTATTATATTTTAGCAACATTAAATAAGCAAGAAAAAAATAACTAAATTCTATATTGAACAATATGTATAACTTTTATTAATCATGACTTCCAAGATATGGAATTAAACTGCGAGCATTTTGAGTAACTTTAAACTTTGCTCGATTATTCTTGATTTCCTTTCTTCTGACAAGTTTATCTCTAAGAGATGTTATCTCAACCTTCTTTAGTCTAGTTTTTACCTTTCTATGCTCTATCCTTTTATTTATGGATGTCTCTAAACCCATGACATTGATCAACTTTCTGTTTACTTTCTTTAGTTTGATTTTAGATTTTCCAATTTTTTTATATAATCTACACCTTTACTAAGATAACTTATCTTAACCTTCTCTCTACTCATCTCTTTTAATTTTACTTTAAATTTATTCACATGTTTATTGTGATTAATTACCTCTTTCATAAAATCTACTTCAGTTCTCTTCTTACTTTTACATTTAAGCTTTACTTTGGCTTTGCCTAAATCTCTTTCTGGATTAATAACTTTTCTAAGAATATTTATCTCAATCTTCTTTATATTCTTAATTTTACATTTTATTTTCACTTTACTGACTTCTCTAGAATGACTAACACTTTCTATTAAATATTTTATACTATATATATTATAGATTTAGTATCTCCATAAAATATTTTTTTAAAAACATTTGCCTTCACCTTATGTTCTAAATAATAAAGAAAACATTTTGGAATGTAATTTTTATTTTTATTTCTAAACTTATTACTGGTGATATCAGTAACCTTTAGCAATTCATTCTCCAAAATTTCTATATATTTCATGTCTAAGGAAAGTATTTCTGTCTTCATTGATTTATTAATTTCTTTCTGTCTATCAAGATTCTTCTTGAAATTTTTACACACATCTATAACTACATTCTTATCTAATTCTGAGTCTTGACCATCTATTTCTCTAAGTTCTTTATATATATTTATTTCATCACTGGCTAGTTTCACTTCTAATTTTATCTCTGACATTTCTGACTTTATTTCAACCATCCTCTCCTCTGATTTCTTTTGACTGAATTTTATTTCTATTGCCATCTCTGATTCCTGACTTTTTACTTTCTCCTCCACAACTTGCATCTGCCTAATTATACTGGCTTTTATTTCTACCATTTCTAACTTCATTTTTAAAACTTCCAATTTTATTTCTGCCATCCTTTTCTCTGACTTATCTAGATTCAATTTTATTTTTTTTAATTCTGACTTCAATTCTATAAACATCTCTTCTGACTTTTCTCTATCTTCTACTCATCCAGACTTTAGTTCTTCTTTTAATTCTGATTTTAATTCTACTAACAACTCTTCTGCATTTTCTCTATCTTCTACTCGACCAGACTTTAGTTCTTCTCTTAATTCTAATTTGAATTCTACTTGACCTGACTTTAGTTCTTTTAGTTCTGTTAATATATTTCTTAACAACATCGACATATCACCACCTAAAGTTTGAGGGATAGTATCTCTCATCCTATTAGATTCTCCATATAACATACCTATAACTTCATTTCCTGATTCAAGGTCAGGGGACATCACATCAATGTCTGTAGATGGTGTCTCTTGAGACCCACCCAAACTATTGTAGTAGTTTCCTGATACTTTAGGGCCTATACACATATTTAAATAATACAGCTTCAACCTTCCGTATCACTAAATTATCATACGATTACCTTCACCGTTTCGATTTTTCATTATAATACTATAGGCGCCATCATTAAGCTTTCACTAGATAACATACCTAAAGATAGCGAAATTATTAATTGTTATAGTTAAACTACACCCACTAAAATAATTTAAACATGTTCAATTTATTTTTTTATGTATATTAG
>JAQFVV010012841.1:0-85634 GCA_028023455.1 Epiperipatus broadwayi
TATATACAAATAAAATTACCATTATTAAAAACTATTGTAATAACAATAAAAATAATAACCATAACAATATATCTAATATATGCAGTCTTTCAATCCACAGAAGTTCTTTCAGTTAATTTCTGAGCCATCCCCAACTGCCATTAAATTAAAAATTCTATAAACATAGCAGAAACAAGTATCATCAAACTCAAATCTCATAAATGCCACATTTTATTATTAGCAGCTTGTCTTAAATTCAGGACTAGTGGGATTTGAGTTGATGACGTTTGCTTCCTTAATGTTTTTTTTTTTAATTTAATGACAGTGGAGGAGAGATTAATCAAAAGTACTTCTGTGGGTTGAAAGATTGTATATAATGGTTAATTACCATTATATGTATTATTTTTATTATTATTATATATAATGTTGAATCCTCTCAAATGTTAAGAAATTTTCAGCTACAGCCTCTGTGAATAAATAAGCAGTTACATGGTTTTATCTGTTATTTGTTCCTGATTTATTAATTACCATTATGTTTTGATATTAATTATTTTGGATTCTGGGATTGTATCATTTTTTATTCTCATATTGTTTTGTAATTTATGTTGAGCCATATTATTGACACCTTTTTAAATCCATATTTTTTATAATGAATCAAAATAAAAGAATGGAAGACGAAAGTAAAAATACATTTATCATTTCAGAATTTAAAATGTTATACCATATAAATTATTTCCAAGTTGTCTGGTAAATGAAATAGGCTAATATCATTAAGTAACATTATGTAGGTTTGAATCATAAGTGCTCACTATTTTAATTATGTTCAATGTATCTTGAATCTATTTATTAATGATTCATTATGGAATACATCATCTAATTTGCTATAGTAGAATATTTATTTATATTCTCATAATTTGTTTGTTTTTAGTATGCTTGCATATAACTGTTACGATTTTTCCTTGTATATCTATTTATATGATTATTTGTTTGGTTTTGGCTGCGTGTGTATATAACTGTTATCATTTTTCATTATATATTTATCAAATAATACTAATAATAATGGTATTAATATGCAAGAGAGAAGAAATGTATTTTTTTAATTCACTCGCCATTTTATTGTTTAATTGAAAACTTTTTTTTTTGTTTTAAAATATAATTTTTAGAATATTATGAGTGAATATATAAATGTAGTTATAGATATTTTTTGATCTACTTTTATTCAAAAGTTAACTTTTTGTTAAGATAATGAGAAATACTTTTTGCGCTTCTTTTAAAAGAACATATCATCAAGATAACGAAAGCAAAATGTTTACCATCTCTAAATTCCCACTTGACAAAACAAATTACATCTCTTTCTGTAAACATCCACAAAAAAAAAAAAACAGAACAATAACAACAGCTGTAACAATATCTATTTCAATGTAATAGCAAACTTTTTAAATATATACCACGATTTATTATATGTAAATAATACATTGTTTTGTTTTGTTTTTTTAAATAATAATAACGCTGTTATCCATAAATAAATATATATGAATTATAAGACAATAAAACAATAATAAATATTTTATTTTACTATTTTTTTTCTAATTCATATAAAATAGGTAATGGGATAATCTTTTATGTGTCACTATTATGCATAGACCTTCCCAATGTTGTTCTGACCATTTTTCTATCTAGCTGACACTAATTAAACAAATCTTTTTTTCTCTATACTATTCTATTGCTAAATAAAATGACAATTACATATATAATAGTTAGAAATGTTTTATGTGGCTTGAAATGATAGACTGGTAGAAGCGGAAGTTCAACCCCAGGAATTGTGATAACTACAACCATGTAAGCTAATTTTAAATCTATATTTGTTTTTTGTTTTTTTTAAAGTCAGACTTGAATAACTAAATATTAAATTAATTTAGTTATGGTATGAATATATAACAATATAATATATGCTCAAATATCCTTAGTTTTCTAAAAAAAAAAGATTTCCTTACCTAGATTTATAGAAAAACATCAGGGATTGGATATAATAAACAGATCTAATAACTATTACATTATAATGTATTCTTTCTAGACAAATTAAAGGTTATTGCTTTTGACACAAACAAATGAGCTCCTCTAAATATTATCAATGGTTTTTGACCAAGAAATAAATATACCCATTGGTCAACATGTACATGATAGAGTTAAAATTCTACATTGATCATCTATGCTTAAATTCAATTATTTTCTGTGTAATTCCATAAATATGTTAGCTTCATTTATAACTAACATATGTCAGTACATTTTTGCAAGTATAAAACTTATTTTACAATTGCCCATTTACATTCACAAATGATAATAAGTAAAATTTGTATACTTAAAATTAGCTAATAATGATGAAATGTTTATTCTTATGGCTGTCATAATGGAGGAATATAATTTTATTTCAGAAAACAGAAGTGAGAGTTATTATTTATAGTGAAATAGTGTTTGTTAATAGTTTGGAGTATAGGTAATGATGGCATAAAGATTGTGATTAGTCTTGGAAGCAGGTATATTTATATATTGAAAAATGAAGTTAAGCTAATATTTAATGTTTATTCTCATTTAAAAATTAAAAATTGTGTACAAATGCATGCAAGGTGAAAGAATTTTGTATAAGTGTCTAAAGGGATGAACTGTCCATGATATGATAAAGATGAAATGATGGATGTATTAATAAAGCATTAAATATGTTTGTATATTTATAATAACCTACACTCCCAACACCGCTCATATACATTACATGAACGAAATGCCCAGGCACCAGTTCTATTAATGAATAGAACAATATAACAAAATATATAATATAAAATTATTACTGAGACTCTATATTTAAGTTTATGTTCAGCTCAGCTCAGTGGGAGGCTATAGGAAGTTCATAAGATATATGATAGTAAATGAATAAAAGAAGAAATATTATAAATCATTTAATATAAGGTAAATTCCTTTGTTAATTAATTGTATGATAAAGAATCATAATGTTTATTTGATACAGTCTATTAAAATATACTTTAAACTTAATTTCTTCCTTCATCCAAGTATAACATATATCAGCTTGATATAATTATATTCTTAAACAATTCTGTGACTTGGCATATTATAATCTAAACATCTACTTTAATAAAAATCAAGAAATAAAAAATAAGATAAGATCTCAGGGAATTTAACAAACACAGTTGAATTAAATTAACTATATTGCCCATAAGTTATAAATCTAAAGTATGAGAAAAATATAATGAAACTAATTGACTAAAATATTTTACTGTGTTTCAATAATAAGATAATGACAAAGATAGGTTATTTTAATCGCATATCATCACCTCACAAATATACTGACTTGGCAACCTTTCTAATACGTTTATCAAGTGGCAAATACTCTATAATGATTGTATTAAGAAATACAATATTGTCAGACACTAGCAAATTTAATATTATAACTCTAAAATAATATATCTGTTTTATAATAGATTTATGAAATGTGGAGATGTGGAAATGGAAAATATGAATGTACACAAGAATAACTCAAGACACAGCTTTTAAGATTTAAATAACTAAAACAAATCATTTATTATAACAAATAAAATAAATTTGGTCTAACATAATATTTTCAAATGGGCTCTTTGTTTTACAGACTTTTAAATTATTAAATAAATTTTTAGCATCAGTTTGGGATTATCCCTACTATCTAAACAAATTAATAATAAAACCTAATATCCCGACTTTGAACATATACTTTGCTTGCATGTTTCCTCTATATGACCATAAATAAATGACATATTATATTATTAGCATAAACAAAAAAAATATATAGATACTTTCGAGAGGATATTACTGTTGATTAACAAAATAAATCAAATCATTTATATTTGGATTTCAGCAAAGCAACTTTATATAATTGACTAATAATCACTTTTAATTACTTATATCTTTCATTCATAGCAACAAAATCATGTTTATTCTGATGATTTGATGATTGATAACTTTTATTTAAATAAATACACTGTATTTTAAAATATTTATTTCCGGTTTTAATCTTAATACTTTATACTTCTATTAAATGTATGTAGTATATTTCAAAAGCATTTATGTCTCATTTTAATTTCAATAATTCTATACTTTATATACGCGATATTATTTATATTACGCGTGTGTGTGTACGTTCAAGCAGCAATAATATAAAACAATTTTTTTTTTAAACTCTCCATTCATTAAGAAAATATCATATAATTATTTTATTTCGAACAATGTCGTAATTCATCAATAAATATGACACTAATACTACATCAAGAGTTAATCTAACAATTTATCTAGCCACATATTAATTAACACAAAGCTATATGTTCATGATTTTACATACTATACGTTTAAAAGGGAATCTACATGAGAAGCAGATAACTCTTACCGAACACTTCTACAATAATTCATTACCAAGAATCCAAGAAAAACGTCACATAACTTCCTAAACATCATTTAATCATATTTCAACAATAACTCCTCTACATCTAAATACATTATTGGTGGGGATTTTAATTCATTGTCACTAGGGCCCTAATAACATCACTTCAAAAAAATAACATTTGTCATACGCATATAAAATAAACTAGGCTCTACTCATGGAAAATAATTAACATATACTAAATAAGCAAGTTCTTTTATTCCTACAGACATTATAATGCAAAGATTTCTTTTTATTCTCATAGCTTCTCTAAATATCGAACATTATAAATACACGCTGGCAGATAAATACATACAGATAATATACCAATCCATTCAACTCAGTAAAATACGGCAATGTACAAAATTTATGCATAAAATATTCACACTAAATTTTATCAAACAAATATCATAATTGTGCATAACAAACACACACCCGCGAATAAAAGTATATATATAATATTAACTCTAAATTATACACTAAGCAGGTAATACGATAATTAAATATTGCATTAAGGCATAACTTTTAATTTAATAAACTTTAGGTTACTTTTTTTTTTTAAAATTTAACGGTTCTAATTATTATGAACAAACTCTTTTTATATCTAACAAACTATTTTTATTATAAGTTCGCTGATTTAAAAAAAGAACAAAATTTTCACTTTGAGATAATAAAGTATACAAAATAAATGTAAACCTCTCTAATAATATATAAGAAAAAAAAATTCTTTCATCCTCATGAGGAAACAATAAGACCTATTTGAACACGATCAATTTTTACCAACGTACTCCTCATCTTGAAAATCAAAATAACACAGATTATACATGAACATAATAATAAATAAAACGTATCTACTTATCATATACATTAGTTATGACAAGCAATAAAAAAAATTAAAGACACAAAAGTTATTAGTTTTGTAACTTAAAATAAAAGTTCATTTGCAAACTCTACTCCAGGTTTATGAAATAATATGGGAGACATTCCAAACCTTATTTTAAACTAAAATGCACTTCTGCAGTATAACTTAAAAAAAAAGCATAACTTAAATATGCCCAGAACCTTTCAGTGTTCATAGCATATCCTTTCGAGGTACCAAATCATACACAAGCAGTAAATTTCTCCTTTATTATACTGAAAATATAAGACATTTTCTGTGCAGTTCTGGATTAAATACACGATTATCCCTAGTATTTTCTGAATAGCATTTAATAATACTTTAAATTGTCCTTAGTAATTCCATAATTAATAATGCTTTATTTTATATCCCATCCTTATTGAAGAGAACAAAAATTACCAGCATTTCTGTCCTTCTATTCAATTTAAACAGAAGTAGCTTACATTTTATTTCCTTAATTTAAAATGCGCATTTGTTCCAGAAATATCAAATAAATGAATACTGTCATCTCCTTATGATGAACTTAAACATAATATGATCTATCAAAATAGACATATCCTTAGGTCTATGTATAATCTTCACAAAGAACACTACACGAAAATAGTGAGAAATTAAAATATAATCTATAGATCAGTTCTGCATGTGTTTTCCATATATATATAAAAATATATGTTGCTTAATGATACAACAATAATATTTATATAAACCACTCTTATTTAAAATGGCAATTAAATGAAATAATATAGACTGGATGTTCTTAACACACATTTTAAAAGAGTAATAGTTATAAAAGGATTAATTCAGAAATGTATAAATCAAAGAGAGTTAATCAAACCGACACACCTTTTTTTAAAGCCTTAGAATTGCATTTTTTTAAATTAATTTTTTCCATAATAAAGTTCTGAAGCTCCTTTGGAAGTTTTTACTCTAAAGTCTTTTCAAAGTCAATTTGACTTCAGTAACTGGCTTCAATTTTTACAATACATGAACCACTGTTTACTGTCTACCATTACCTTATAAAGAACAAACTTTACACAGGAAATCTTTTTTTTTTAGCAAAGTTCATTTGCCTTTCACCAGGTTACTCCCACACATCTTGTTAACTACCTAATTACATATGCAAAAAAATATTTTCAAAACAAAAATCATATTGAGTTGCAGAACTAAATGACAAAAAAATAAATAAAATAACAATAATAATAAAATAAATAGCTTTTACAAACCTGAAAGAAAAATGAATATTAATTAACTATCAAATAAAAATGATTAATAATTTATTCAGTTTATAAAATAATCCATTGATTTAACCATCTATTAATTATTGGAAAGAAATATATATTTGTTAAATTATTTAAGATAATTACTCTTATTTAAATGTTTTTATTGTGAATGTACTATTGTTTGCGGTTATTAAAGATGAAAATGAAATGAAACATAATGCAGATTCATACATGCATACACAGGCACTGCAATCTAAATATTAAACTATCTTAACTAAATATAATTGTAAATTATTAGAGAAAAAATATAGTTAGTAATAAATTTGGCTGAACGTTTTCGAGGAACCGTGCCTCATACTCATAGCCTTCGTGAAATAAGGAGAAATTAAAACCACATTTACTAAATATAATTGTAACTGCTATAAACTGTTGATAAAAGAATAAGAATTAATGAATAAAGGATTTTGAAATCATTCAAATAATATTATACTAACACAGGATAACTTTACAGCTTTCCAACAAGATGTATCAATTCCATTAATAAACAACCCCCTTCCTTACATTAAATACCTCATTAACCACAATAATACTAATAAATACTTATCAAGTGGTCAATAAACTGCATAAGCAATCCATATTATATATATAAATATTGAAAATTAAATACTGCTAATCCTATATTAGTAATAATAAATAAATAACATTACAATAATAGCCAAAAAAATTAAACATTACTCAAATTATTCAACAGCCATGGTTTTATCTATTTGTAAATAGATGAATCCATCATTGTGCAAAAATATTAGTAAATTTTATATTTCTGGCAGGTATTGTAATGTATATATGAATTTTTATTTTGTATATATTGAAATATTTTAAATATAAGGAAATACTAGTTATATTGTTTTATTTTAGAAAAATCACAATAACATGATAATATACAGTGACCAATGAAAATAGTAAACTATAAATGATTTTATTCTCAAAAGAATTATTGTCTGACTGTAATTTTTATAAAATTAAAAACTATAACAGATATTTTCATGTTTTTAAAATATTTCAATAATATCAGCTAAAAATTATTAATTAGTATATATATTCACTAGATGGAGCTAAATAAAACAATTGAATTAAATAAAACAATTGAAAATGAAGAGCTTGAGGTATTAGCAGTAGTGGAAACACATTTAAGAGAAGAAGAATAACCTATTTTGGAACAGTTGGTATGGCAGGGTATAAATAGAAAAGAAAAAGAAAAAAGGGGTGGTGGTATAGGTGTTATATCAAAAAAATATTTAAATATTGTTAAATGTCAAGAACACTTGTGGTTTGAAATAAGGTTGAGTAGACAAGAATGGATGGTGGCTATAGTTTATATAGCTACTGGAGATAGTCAAATTATATTGGAGTGGAATAGTAACATATACGAATGTTTAGTTAAGGATATACAAAGTTTTAAAGAAAAGGGGAAGAGAATAATGGTTATAGGGGATATGAATGGACATATTGAAGAAATTGATGATGTAGATAACAAAATGGACAGCTTTGAAGAATTTTTGTCAGAAAGTGAATTTGAGTATTGGAAATTTATTAAATATTTATGAGGGACAATACACATGGTCCAAAAATAATATATTTCACACAATAGATTATGTATTGGTAGAGAAAGAGGGAATAAATAAAATACGGAAAATTAAGGTATTTGATAATGAAGAAAAAGTATGCACTAGTGATCATAATTTCATTGTAATTGAAATGGTTAGTAATGTGATGGAGAATAGAAATAAAAGTAGAAATAATAGTGAAAGATGTGGATGGAGAGTAAATGATAAGAATAAGTTGGAAGAGTATAAAATACAAGTTGAAGAAATAATGGAAGAGTGGGTTGGGGATGAGTATAAGGATTGGTGTAAGGAAGTAGAAAAAGTTGCAAATAGAGTTTTAGGTGAGAATATTGAAAGGAATAAAAGTAATAAAAAAATTAAAATTAGTAAAAGTGTAAAAGAAAGGAAAGAAGCATGTAGAGAATATAAGTGTGCTATTAAGAATAAGGAAAGTGAAAAAGATATTAATGCTAAATGGGAAGAGCGTCGTGTAGAAGAAGTTGGCTAAATAGATATTTATAGAGAGAGAATGAAATTGAATAGTAAATTGTTGGAGGATATTAATAAAAGTGGAAGAGATGGTAGTAAAAAATTTTGGAATTATATTAAAAGGAGAAATGTAGGGGAGAGAGAGTTAATATTACTAGATGATGAGGGAACTGAGTGTAGTTCTAGAGAAGATTTAGAGAGAATCTTAAATAGTTATGTAATGAATATAGAAAAGATGTTAAATGTGAATGATAGAATATTACAAAATATGAAAGAATATAGTAATGGGAATATTAGTTTTTCAGAAAATGAACTAAATGAGGTAGAGAAGAAATTGAAAAGTGGGAAGGCAAGAGGTTTAGATGGATGGGCAGCAGAGATGGTAATGAATTTAGGATATAGGGCAAAAGTAAAGTTATTATCCTGTTTTAATAAAATGGCACAGAATAGAGTTTTCCCAAGTAGTTGGAGTAATACAAGAGTAAGGTTATTATTTAAAAGAAAGGGTAAGGATCATAGAAAGTTGAATAATTATAGACCGATAGCGGTAACATCAGTTTTATATAAAGTTTTCTCGTATATGGTGGCTAGTAAAGTTGTAAAATGGATGGAAGGGAATAATGTAGTGGGTGAAATGCAAGGAGGTTTTAGATTAAATAGGCGTATAGGAGATAGTTTATTTGTAGTTACACAACTTATGGATATGAGTAGGAATGCAGATAAACAGTTATATATGAGTTTTATAGATATAGAGAAGGCATATGATAGAGTAAATAGAAATAGATTATGGATAAGTTTAGCAAATTTGGGAATGGATGAAGCTTTAATAGATATTATTAAGAAATTATATGAAAATAATTATTATATATATATCAATTAGAGAATATAGAATCAATTAAAGTTAAAAATGGTGTGGGACTAAGGCAAGGATGCCCTATGTCACCTATTTTGTTTGTGTTGTATTTGAGTGAAATGGAAAGAGCAATAGAAAGATTAGGAAGAGGGATAGAGATACCGTTAATAGGTAGTAAGGGAGTATATATTTTGTCAGGTCTTTTTTTTGCAGATGATATATTTTTGTGTTCAGAAAGAAGAGAAGATATGGAAGTTATGTTGAGGACATGTGCAAGGGTGGGTAAAGAGATGGGGATTAAATTTAGTGAAGAAAAATCAAATATAATGATGGTTAATACTGAGGAAAGAGAAGATGTAGAATTTTATTGGGAGATATTAAGTTAAGTGTGGTGAATAGATATAGTTATTTGGGAATTATTTTAAGTAATCAGAAAAATTATTTGGATGAATGGGAGAAAAAATTGATAAATGAAGCAAAGAAAAGAAAGGGATTGATAAAGAAATTAACAGTATTTTCATATAATAAATATGATGTAGCTAGAATTATATGGAAAGGAGTTGCAGTAGCAGGGTTAACATATGGTAATGATGCATTATATGTTAGTAAAAAGATATTAGATTATTTAGAAAAAACTCAAAGGGAAGTAGGAAGACATGCATTGGATGCAGAAGTATGGACAGCAAGGAGGCAATTCAAGGAGAAATGGGATGGTCAAGTTTTCATATGAGAGATGCAAAAGTAAAATGAAAATGTTTGGTAGATTGCAGTTTATGGATAATAAAAGAATAGCTAAAATAGTATTTAATTGGGTTATGAGTAAAGGGCAGGTAACAAGATGGGTGAGAAAGGTAATGCGCTATGCAAAAGATTTGGATAAAGAATTTATATCAGTATATTTGTACAAAAGATGGGATGATTGTGTTAAGAGGATTATTGAGTGTTATAGTAGTAAGGAATGGGATAAAAGAATAGATTTATTAATAAAGACTAGGGAGTTAGAGAGATGGAGAAATAGTATGGAGAGTAAAAAGAGTTTAAATATATATAGAAATAAACAGAATATTAGGTGTGAGTTAATATATGATAATAGTAAGGAAAGTAGTTTATTGTTTAAGGCTCGAACGGGATCTTTAGCTACAAAAGAATATACATGTAAATGGAAAAATATGGGTGATTTATTTTGTAAATTATGTAAGGAAGGAATTGAAAATATTAGGCATTTGTTAATTGAATGTAAATGTTTGAAAACAGAAAGGGTACATATAATAAAGTTGTGGAAAAATAAATATGAAAAGAGTGATTATACAGAAAGTGAATTATTGGTTTTTATGCTAGGTTTGGGAAAAGATAAGGGGGATTTAGATATAAAGGTTATAGAGTTGACAAAAATTATGTTGTGGAAATGGGATAGAGCAGATTATGGGTAAATTTAGAGTGGGGAATGTAAAAGAAAGTGGCTAACAGGTTTATCTGGGCTTAATTGCTGAGATATTCTTGACTTCGTTTAAGGAGAAGCCATAATACATCACATCACATCACATCACATTACTATCAATGTGAAAACTTGAATTTTTCAGACACCTAAATGTCTTCAAATCCATCCTTACAAATCAAATAGCTACATGGGTCCTAACTCAGTTCAGTTTCACCATATATTAGTAGCCAAAGCAATATTACATCACAAAATCCATCAAGGGTACACTTATAATAATTAATAAAGCAAGACACAAATTGTGTAATTTGCTTTTAAGCTTGTACTAAAATGTTAACTAGATGGAGCTTTATTAGTTCCTAAACAAGCTTTAATTATAAGCACCAAAAGAAAAACAATTCAAAATCTCTATCAGAAAATCCTCATCCCCATACCAATTAGTTTCAAGCTTATGGCTAATCTCAGTGATTAGTTAGGATTTCAGACACTAGATCTAAAATTCCAACTCAAGTGACAAACCCTTATATATATATATATATATATATATATATAATAAGATATTGAACATTATACTATATATATATATATATATCTGATATATATATATATATATATCAGTATAATGTTAATATCAATTATATACAGTCTTTTAATTTGAAGAAATAATTTTGGTTAATTCCTTAACCCTCCTCAGACATTGAGAAGGATTAAGGAATTAACAAATAGTACTTCTTAAGATTGAAAGTCTATACAAAATAATTAGTTACCATTATACTTATTATGTTTATTGTTATTACAATAGTTGTTTTTTTTTTAATTAAGGAACTTTATTTGTATTTTATACAAATATAACATTTTTTTAATAATGTGCATTGTTTGCTTCATTTTTTTTTAAAGTAATGGCAGTTGAGCAGGATTAAGGACTTAAGCAAAAGTATTTATGTGAATTGAAAGACTGTATATAATAGGTAATTGTTATTACATTTATATATATATATATACATATTGTACCAGTCAAAACTGTCTGATCACTCCACATGACTCAAATCCTAAGCAAAAGTACCTCAAATTCGATCATGCTTGTGATGCACAGGTCTGGAGCAACCCTGAATTCTAATCTATTTGCCTATTCTTTGAGTCTCTGACCCAATGAATAACAATCCTGATGATACAGCACAATTATTTTAATTTCAGGCCCAAAAGCAAATAAGTAGAGTATAATATTAGACTGATGATGATGATTGAGATAAGAGTAGCCCAGGGATTACATTTATTACAGTTATTTATTAATGCTAAGTTATTAGTTAAAGAAAATATTTCTAAATATTAACTGGAAAATAATAATTCAAAACAAGCCAGGATTTACATGAAATATATATTTAATACACTTTGAAACAAACGCATATATATATATATATATATATATATATATATATATATATATATATATATATATATATATATATATATATATATATATATGACAGAAATATATCTGATAGTTTAGCATTAATCATTTTGACAAATAAATATAAATATATATCAATCATTTATTTACAATCTTAAAATCATTATATATGATTGATAGGCATTGTTTGGACATAGCATAATTAGAATAAGTATACAAGAATCAAACAATGTGTTACATTGACAGGGAGAGGTAAGATATATAATCACTAATGTTTCACAGAGAATGTGTATTGATTTATGTCTATGGGAATTGATTAGTATTTTAAAAGAAAGCAGTTTTAAAATCAACAAAATGACTATTTAGCATTTTGGCACATTTCATGAATGAGTCATTATTTCCATCACCTAATGAAAGGTCAAACAGGAATAAATCCATTAAATAAAACAATAACAATGCTAGAATGTCATGAAAGAAATATGGATTTTATAGTAGTTGAAATACTTAATCATTTAAAGACATTTAAGAATGAATAAGGGTTGATACGTCCACCATTTTTTGATGGTACAGTATCAAATGGAGTTATCTAGACTGAATGCCCAGGGCCATGTGTATGGAACTTCAATAGCACAATCAAACCTTTATAAACATCAAGTTACACAAGGAGTAGCATATACCCCTGATTACAAATGATTTTGAAAAAGTAGACTGGGAGCTTCGGACTTGTGAATTCCCCAATGACAAAGCAATAAAGAAAATCTATGTGTAAGTATCATAAGATAAAGTAAAGGTATGCCAGCAGCATCATACCTATGTGATAAACTCAATATATTATATTCTAGAGCCTGTAAATGGTTTGACTCCTGCACAATGATATATTTAAAGAAAGAATCATTCAGCCAATTATAATGGCAAATAACTCTTTTAACTATGACATTAAACTAACAAAATTTATATTTAATTTAGATTTAAGTTAAAAATACATTGCCTAGGTAAGGGATCACAGAGAGAGAGAGTTTAAGAGCATAATTAATAGAAACTTATAAATGAATACCTGTATAAAATGTAAGCTTTTCATTATATCTTAGATGTGCAGATTACCTAAGGACTATATAATAAAGGCAGCTCCACTTAGAATGAGATTACCTCAGAATAGCAGTCAGGTGCATTATAAGCGTTCAAATCCTAAATAAATCATTCATTATTTGTGTCTTCAAAATATTAATTTATAGCCATTGTAAGAGAGAGAGAGAGAGGCAGAAGACTTGAGGAGACATATTTATAAGTAGAATAATATAAAATTAGATTAATGCATAGATATATTGGCATGTATATATGTAGATAGATAGATAAACTCACAGCCAGTTAGATAGATAGATAGATAGATAGATAGATAGATAGATAGATAGATAGATAGATAGATAGATAGATAGATAGATAGATAGTTAGACAGACAGACAGATAGACAAATAGACAGACAGATAGATAGATAGATAGATAGATAGATAGATAGATAGATAGATAGATAGATAGATAGACAGACAGACAGATAGACAAATAGACAGACAGATAGATAGATAGATAGATAGATAGATAGATAGATAGATAGATAGATAGATAGATAGATAGATAGATAGATAGATGGATGGATGGATGGATGGATAGATAGATAGATAGATAGATAGATAGATAGATAGATAGATAGATAGATAGATAGATAGATAGATAGATAGATAGATAGATAGATAGATAGATAGATAGATAGATAGATAGATAGATAGATAGATAGATAGATAGATAGATAGATAGATAGATAGATAGATAGATAGAATATACCTTATGATAAATTTGTAAATAATATTTACCATTAAGTCACAGTCAGAAAAGGGTTTCTAAAAAGAAATGTCTTTACTAGATTGAAACTTTTGTTTTATAAATATTCTTGTAGAAGTTATGAGACCATTATTATGTTGAGATTCAAAGTGATTATTAAAATAATTTCACTCATACTCAGCCTAAAATTATCATTTTAATAATGTATCTGTAACAAAAGAATCATCTTGAAAGACAACTTTATCCTGTCATTTCATTCTTTGTGTAAAGACTTTTCTCCAAACACATGATTTTCTTTACTACATACAGACTGTCTTGTATTTCGTCACCGTTTCTCTCCTGACTGCACATTTAGGTATTGTGATTAAGAAACATTTTTATCTGCTAAAATTAAATGCTTCACTTGAGTGGCAATGTTCCTTAGATTTCTTATGAAATAGAATTGAAGACAGTAAAAAGAAGTTGAGAAAAATACAATTTTATTTTTAGATAGTAGTCACAAATATTTCACTTATTTGCATTCTGTTTAATTTAATGTATGATTTTCATCTCGTAAAAATTTGATTAAAGAATGATTATATTATATAAAATGTTTCTCTCCTTATATATATATATAATGAATGTGTGCGATGTAATTGTTTCTTTTAAAAAGAAAACGATTGCGTAATTTGATAGTCATTTGTCTAAAATCTATTTCGCTAACTGAAATATATGCATACGGTGTTAAACTTTATGTAATCTGTTGTACTTAAATTTCTTCTATATTATCTTATTAGGGGAAAAATCTATTTTTACAACCATGATATATTTTAACAAAAATTAACTCACAATCTATTAGTAATTGAAGCCAAGTTGACTATTGCTTTTTCCTAAGTTGTTGGATAATATTTACTCCTCTATACTTACCAATAACTTATATTTGAGATTAATTAAACCATCTCTATTATTATTAATATCATAATTACCGAAAATATTTTTGAATTTGTCGTTCAGATATTTATTTTGATGTTTTTAATATATTTCAAATGGTCTTATTTTAATGTCATTTCCGTTTAATATATAAATATTTCCAACTGTTTGTTAGATTTAACGACATTCTCTTTGACGGCAGCATAAATGCCTCAAAATGCCTGATTGTCTGAAGATTGTGATTATTTAAAAAATACTGTCCGAAAATTTAAATCATGGTACAACAATAATTATTGATATAAATTCGCTAAAAACATAACAAAAATGATTTATTTGTCAAGAAAAACGCATCGAAGCCTATTTCATTATATATTTTAAAGAAATGGTTTAATGAAAAATAATTGAATGTAAAAATTCAGGCATTTTAATTGCTAAATTCTCTGTATAATGTACATTATTTATATAATAAAGCATTTAAGTGATTGATATGACCCGACAAAAGTAATAAGATTTCTTAATAAAAACAGACTTATTAACATCTTTTTGTATTTCTATTCACATCATTCTCAATGAAGTTAAATTATTGTTTGAAAAAAAAAAAGCAACTTTATAGTAGACATTAAATTTAGAAGAACAAAAAATGATTACCTATTCTAATGTTAATGTTAATTTTATCTTTGTTTTTATATATAATTATTTTAATATGAATTCATAATAAAGGGTCTTTCTCTTCTCTTTATAAATTAATCACTTAAACAATAATATTTAATAAATGTTTAAAGACAGAACTAAAATGTCTGTTGTAAGTAATGACAAATTACAATAACTCAAGTTACAGTATCTCTCTTCTATTTCTAATATACTCTTGCTACTGTTACTATTGTCAAATTAATCCTTTATATTATCACATCAAAAAAATAATATATATATATATATATATATATATATAAAAATATATATATAAACAAAAAAAGACTTATAAATCCAATAAATAATATTATATTTCAACCAGAGGACTGGTTTTCATCAGAAAGAAAATAAATAAATATATATATATATATATATATATATATATATATATATATATATATATATATATATATATATATATATATATATATATATATATATATATATATATATATATATATTACAAACTACTATCACTTTTAAATTAAAAAGATTTGTACCAAAATATTAAAATTAAATTATTTAACAACCATATATTTCAAATATTTAATTTTTATTCTCATCATCATCCTAAGTACATATCTTCTGTAGCAAAAACTATTTTTGTTGTTTTCCAGCTAAAAATCCTATTACTCAAGAAATAAAACTAGCAAAAAATATTTTTCTTTCTACTGGTTACAATAAAAGCAACATGTATATGTGATTACATGGCATTGATATTAGAAAAGAAGAATGAGAGTACAATTAGTAACTCAACTAATTATTTAGTGGCTTTATCTTATATTAAAATATTAAAGCAGTCACTGATAAACTCAGAAGAAGACTCATTATAACATAAAGTTTATTTTTTCCATTAGCAAAAAAAATGTTTTCCCTGTAAACCTGGTGGGTTATTAATTTCCATGTTTACAGCATACCAAAAGCTATGTAGGTTAGTCTAATAAATGAATTGATATCAGAATTAGAGAACATAAAAATTATTTTAATCAGAAATTAAATGCAATAGTTTTTCTGCACATATTTTAGTAATTGGTCACAAACCTGATTTTGATAATACTAAAATACTTGTTAATTTGGAAAAAATATGATTTGAAAACCATGAATAGAAATATTGAAAAGGCCAACTGGTTGAAATAGAGCTGATGAAGCAGAACCTATTCCAGCATTATGGTGACCACTTGTTTTATCATTATGTTTTAAAATAAATTTGAAATCAATTAATGGTAAAACTGAAGAAAATAAACATTTTGTTAATCCACACATTCTGAATTTCTTAACTACTTCACACTCATTCCTATTCTTTTCCTCACATTAGATCTCATTATTATTTGAGATATTATAGTATTTCTTTGAAAAATTAACCTTGACACTGGCAGATGCTATTTCATCAAAAGATTGGGTATCAAAACTACCACATGGTTTAATACAAAAACTTTTATTTACATCATCTAACCATGACATTATATATATATATATATATATATATATATATATATATATATATATATATATATATATATATATATATATATATATATATATATACGGTCAGATTTGTACATTCACAAAACAAAATCCCAAGTTCTGGCAAATTATTCCAAGGCTGATCTAGATGAGAGGTTGAGACATCAAATCAGATTGCACCTCAGCTCCTCCACCAATACTTCATGATTTACTACCCTATGAATGACAGATTTGAGGCTACATGGGGGTTTCTTAATTCTCATGCCGGCAGTGGCAAAGGGGGGGGCAATAGACTCAGGGAAATTTAATTAAATTCTTAATTTTTATCCAACCCCCCCCCATTTTTGGGTGGGTTAAAATTTTTTTAAAAAATAAAAAAAAATTGAGTGGTTTGAAATTTAAAAATAAATTAAAAAAAACAAACTAAACATTTTGTTTTTAAAATTTTTTTTGAAAAATTAAAAAAAAAAAAAAAAAAAAAACCTCCCCAAGAAAAAAAATTATTTTAAAAATTTAATAAATGCCATCTCTATGAGGTTTTCTCATAGTTAAATACCACAAGAATGATAACTAATAGATATAACTGATCTATTATTTTTACATAATGATCAATAAATATGTTCTTTATGAAGATTGCATTTTATAAAGTAAATTGAAGGTTCAGGTCAATGCTGATCAAATAATATTATGGAGCGTGAACTGGTGATATGTAGCATAACTTCCAAGACTATGGCACTACATACAGTAAATAAGAGATGAGGCCTGAATGTGCAGTTACTCATGGGAATCAGTACCAAGTACTCAGTTCCCATGGACTGTACAACTTGCTATATTAAAATAAGTGAACATTTAGTTTGTGACTAAAGTAGCTTATAAAACAATCTGGATCCTCATGTTCAAGTTCTAAAAGAGTGAGCTGTCTGAACAAAGAATAATGGGGTGGCTCTTAAAACCAAAGCCCATTTCAATAACAATATAGTAGCAATGCATATACTGCATCTGTGTGCTTTATAAAGACACATTCATAACACTTTTTAAATGTAAATATTAATAATAATCAAGCACAATTTCTATAATTTCATTCTGTGAAACTACTATACACCGGTTCGTAAATTAGCCTATTTAAATCATGCTAAAAGTGAGCAATTATAAGTGACCTAGTTTGCCCAATAGTCTGTATAGTTTGTAAGAATAAATTGGGGAGGAGTAAAGCTTATTTGGGGATTAATTAACTAATTATTTATAATATGCTTTAATATATTATTCTCTCATACTTAACAAAATATACATTTAATATGCAAATGTAAATTATACAATAAGCCAAACATAGTAACTTAACTAATATATTGTGCCAAGGCCAAATTGGCACATGTATATAAAATAATTTTGTCTAAAAAAAAATTATTAAAATAAAAAATTTTCGTAAAAGAGTTTGAAATAAAAGTTGGAAAGTAATTAATTAAAAGTGGGAAGGGGGTTTTCTTTAGAAAGTTAAACTAAAAGTTTTATAAAAGGAAGTAAAGTTTTTCTTAATTAGTATTCATCAAAATAAATAATTTAAAGTTTAAATCTCTTTTCATTCGAGCTTATTATAATAAATTATATATGTGTGTGCGAGTGTAAATAAATGTATGTGTGTTAGAATAATATTAAAAAATATAAATGAAAGTTAAAAAGAAATTATATTTAAAAAAACACACAGCAGTGGGATACTTATTAAAGATATAAAAACAACACATTTATGAAAGCTACTACTAATTAAACAATCTTCAAAAACACGTCAAAGGATTAGTTACTAAAAGAATTTCGACAACACACATTGCCAGAGGATATTAAAACAAAAACACTTTGTATATATAAATAATCAGATTTTTATCAGAAGTTAGTTTCTGCTTAGTTTTCAGTGTCAGTCTTGTTTCAGTTCAGATAACAGTGCAGTTTATATTATGTATCCAGAAATAGAAATGCAGTGCTGAACAGCTTCTGGGAATATATGCTCTTACTTCAGCCCTTTAGTCCAATCAAATAGTCAAAACCTGCCCTTGAAATAATGTCTGCATAACAGCTCAGAAATCCTCTGTCAATGTTCAATTGTTTCCAAGAATAAAACCAACAGATTAGCATTAAATCTCCTCAAGAAACATCAAATCTAACCGGTAAGATATACTCCATCAGAAATAGCTAACAACGTGCAATATCCACATTCCAAAAATCCTAGGTAAAACATTATATTATTCTCATTTATACATAGTAGCCACCACTGTAATTCATAAATCCTACAGAGACAAGTAATTTGAACTCTTAAGCATGCATAAAATGAACTATTGATGTGCATGTTTGCGAATGTTAGATAATTTATCAATGTCTAATATTAATTTGCTTTCTCATAAGACATATTATATTGTGTTAAATTAAAATGTGTGTGTGTTATATTAGATTTAGAAAATATTTAAACTTAGTTAATGTAAATTAAAATAAATGGTCTTTAAACTTATACTTTATTTGACAGTCAATTTTTTTTATCAATTATTTTTTATCCATCTCTTTGACCAATTCTTTTTTCTATATTTTATTATTGATTAAAATTAGACTGGGATAGTTTTGGGATCGTTTCGAGCGCTGAATTATGAGCCTACTGACCAAATACATTAGTCTGAGACGAGCTGGTGCCCCAGGATTTACTCCAAAACAAATAAAGTGTTTGGATAGTGGGAGTTTGCATCTAGCAGCTGAGGTGGGCCATTGTTGATAGTTAAAGCTATCAATAATATCTCCCATTTTGCTCGAATGTGCCAGTTTGTTCATGTAACATTTATAATTAAATAAGGTTATAAATGTATTATGAAGAATTTTGAAACCACCCAAAACATATATACATGTAAGTAAGTTCATTCTGTGGATCGATCTGGTACTAAAAAAAAAATATATATATATATATATATATATATATATTTTTTTTTTTTTATATATATATAAGAGTAGGTTTTCAGATTGGAGATTTATAGGTGTGCTAAACAGCAACATAAATGAACTATGTGAGAGTTTCTAATCAGTTCTGCAAAATTACTAATATTATCAATCTTCACTCTAAGTGAAGGGATTACATAAATTAATGAACTAACAATATATAAAATAGATAATATCTATGACTGCAGATTAGAAAGATAGATATATAATAACTGCTTAAACTTACTATGTTAAGAAAATTATTAATTACAAATATTTATTAAGCAGGCAAGATTTTTACAAAGATTATTATTATTAAATTTACATTATAGTTTCATTAAAAATTATTTTACTAAGTTTACTTATTATTTATGAACATTGAACATTTAGATAGCTTTAGAATTATGAATTAATTTAATACTTCAATATTTAATCTTATAAAGTTCTGTGGAAAAAAAATACTGATCTTCTTCTAGCTGATGCATCTGCATATTTGATGTTGGCATTCTCCATTATGCTGGCTTGTGCAATGTCTTCTTGGTAGACTGTAGGTCATGAACTTTTTCCCCATCATGGACCAATTCTCTGAGAAGGAAGGTGGCATCCAGTCTCTTTCTATCACATGGTTTTCATTGTAGAAAGTGTGAATGAGTGAACCTTTATGTCTAAATTTGGTTTTTTTTTATTAATTCTTTATCATCCCATTTCACAAGTCATTAAAAGTTGTTTACAGCTTTTAATATTCAATTTTAAGTTTTAATAGCCAGCATAAATTTTAACAAGAACAAAAGATCTGGCCTGCTTATTGATAAGTGGTGCCAAGTTAATGATTTTGTCTATGCCCATTTGAACTTTATTTTTGAAACTTTTAAAAATCTTCTGCTTTTAATTTGGAATTTAATGATATGGATTTCTGAGAAACCAATGACATTGATTCTCTCTTTTTTAAAAGATATTTAAGCTGTCAACATTCTGCTATATGTATAAGACAGACTCCCCTGAATTTAAGATTTAAATGTGAATAACAACAATTATATAAATTAAATATCTTAAAAGAAAACTTAGAAATAATTTAGAAAATCTGTAATGTTTCTAAATCTATCACATTACCGTTCCCTTTGCATATATACATATGTGTGGTCTCACACATACAACAATGTTTACAACTTATTTTAATTTAATAATTTTAAAATTATAACTGTGTATAAATTATACATTTACAAACATTAATATTACTATTAGATGTGCACACATATCCACACATAAACATTAATATATGCTGTTACATATCAAAAGAAATTATTATAAGGTTATGTATGCATAGTAGGTGAAACAGGATGATAGACAAATAATACTCTTTCAATATATAGATCCATTAAAGTTAGATAAACTTTCGCTTTTGATGTTACTAAGAAATTATTAATTACTCTTAATTAACAACTCACTGGAGAAATTAAAAATATTATTTGCAATATATCAAGAAAGGTGTTATTATTTTACTTTCTAACACAAAAATAACTTTTAGGGCTTAAAAGGTGCTAATAAAAGAGCTATTATAGATTTATGAGAAAAACATGTTTAGTTTCATGAATTGTTAATTAATAGTAATTGTTAATTTATTAATAACAACAAAATTTAATTTTTGCTCTATTTAATGGATACTATGACCTCATTTTATTAATTATTATAATAACAATACATATACATATTTAATTCATCTATGCACTCCTTCTGATACAACTGATGCATATATATATATATATATATATATATATATATATATATATATATATATATATATATATATATATATATATATATATATATATATATATATATATTAAAAAGCAATGATCTCCAATATAAACTTTCATGCTGAACAATCCTCATAAAAGTTGGCCCACATCACTGTCTCCCACACACATATGTAATCAGTGCTCAGTTTTTATTAGGCTAGCAATTCTTCAAACTTTAATGCATGAGCTTCAGTCTTCTTCATCACCTTCAACCATATATATCACGTAAAATCTGGTGATGGAATACTCAAAGCACTTGTTGATGCCAATATTATCATCAGACTCATTGACTTTAAGTCACACTGACCCCACACATATAGAAAATTAATAGATCCATTGATATACATAGAAGAGTGATGGGCAGGGCACCAGCTGAGTATGTAATACTCAAATATAAGTATATTGTCTATACAAAACAATATTATTAGAAAGAACATGAAGTCAGACTTTTAAGCTCCAAACAGCTATGCATTATATCTTATATAATTGATACACATGATCACATACATGTGAAATTGATAAATAATCTATAATATAAACAGTTCATGCTGAAACATCACTCATCATTTGGTTCAAATCATCATCTCCCATATATATATTATACATGATAAAAAATCCATCCTTACTTTTTGAAGTTCTAGTATGGTTTTAAAAAAATGTCTTTGATATAGTTTTACTTAAGGATTTACAAATAAGTTATTAGTGTTATTGTTATTAATTGTTTTACTGTTATTTAGTTCGGGTTTATTTATTTATTATAATTTTATGCTTTGTTTTGAGATAAATCATTGTAATGGCAATATATGTATATAATTTTGAGGGTGCATTTATAAATAATTATTAGCTATGTTATTTAAATTGCCAGTTCTAATTTAATTGTATTTTGTTTTAAAAAATTGTTATAAAATGTTCCATTATTGTTATTTATTTGTTTATTTACTTAATAAATTGTTAAAATAAATTTTTATGATATAATATTTTTTTTTATTTTGTCATTTAAAAAACAAATATTTTAAAATCATTAAACAATAGTGTTAAAGATCTTAAAATCTGCCCATGAATTTACAACAATAGACTAAAATAAATTGCTTGGAATTCAAGACTGAATCCTCATTATTATTGTTACTACTTGATATAAAAACAAAAAAGGAGGAAACCATAACTTCATTTGTTATTTTACAAATTCTTATTATATATATCATTACAATAATTATTGGATTAAAGTTAAGTACTAAAATGGTTGGCTAAGTTCAATCTTTATCATTTTGGGGCAATTTGCCTTTCCTTCTTGCCATCTATAATTATTGGAACATTATGAAACATAAAACTTAAAAGTAAACTGACATTCATAAATAAGTTAAAAAATAGCTATTTATAATCATCTATCCTAGAATAATTTCCAAATTTCTTAATGATCCAAAGTAATCTTCAACTTAACTGGTACATAATTGGATATCAAGGAAATGATTGAAATCAATTGTTTTAACAACAAGAAACAAATCTATTAATTTACTTATAATGTGTACATATTTTAATGTCATTTCGAGCCATTTTAGGAAGAATAAAATAAGTGAAATGCCTAAAATAACTGGCTTATTTAAAAATGAAGGGACATTAAAACAGTTAAATGATAACTAAAATTTATCTTATTTTTTTTATTGTCTATTATTTTTTTATGTAACATTTAAATATATCTCTATGAAAAAATATACAGCTGAAATATTTGGAGACTAACTTATAATTTTTTTTTGAATGTCAAAATTTTAAGAATGATGAAAGTAAATTTAGTATATATATTTGTTTAGTTGTTTTAAAGACATTTTATAACATAGATTATGCAAATATGGTATAATATTCAATATATATATATATATATATTGCATTTGATTCGCGTTTGCAGACAGATGTATTAAATAATAAATATTAAGTATTGATCGAAAATTGTAAAATAATAATTACACTAATGGTATAGGAATTGTATAAATATACAAATTTTATAGAACCATATCATAAATTTTATTATTTAATAATTATTTTAATTCAATTATTATTCTCATAATCTGGTTACATTTTATTCATGAGCACTAATTATAATAAGTTAAAATATTTAATAGTTCATACTTGTGTGTGTTATATCTTAGTGCCAATATTTTATATGCTAGGTATTATCTTTATTTGTATTTAAGTCAGTTGACTTTTAAATTTATTTGTTGGTGCAGACATTACTTATTGTTTATTGAGGTTAAAATTATAGTTATAACTTTAGTCAACGATTGTGAAGTTTTTATCTTAGTATTGTTAGTTGTAGCATGTCCTTAGTATGTCAGGCATTATTTATTAAAGTTACTATTATTGCACTGGATGGTGCAGATAAATTCCCCATCTGTATTACAGTTTTCCATGAGTTGATAGTGCTTATGTTTGCAGTATTGTAATCACGTATTTTTAGGTACTTATTGTTGTTGCTTTCAGTGAGCTTCTCCATATATTTTCCTGATGTGCTTAGACAAAAGATCCAGGCATCCTATTTTGCCTCACATGTAGGTGTTATTTTGGAAGCCACCATACTTTTGATATATTTATGCTAGTTGTATTACAGAGTCTTGTTTGTGACCAATTACTCATGAGGTTTAATTACAACTAAATTTTCCACCATAATAGGCTAGGTTGCTAGTATTTTAGTATGTAATGTCAAGATAAGTTTTTTCAAAGGATGTGATTTCTTCAGGATGCACTCAGATATGTTAATGCTTTAAAGTGTAAGAATGTATGTGTTTTGTGCTATCATGATTTGTAATCATTCACAAACCAACCAACAATATTTGGTAACTGTAAATGTTTGAATTTATAAGCATATGGCCAGTTGGTATAATTCACACATGTTATGTATATGCTGTAATCATCCAGAACTTTTCAATGGAGGTGTAAATCACTTGGTTATTTTAAATGTTTATTTAGATGATTTACAATATGTGGACATTGAATCTATAACTTATGTGTATATAAATGACTTCTGATAATTGGATCATTCATTGAATCTATTTAATATTTGCTTAATTCAGTCCTTTAGTTACTTTCTACTTTAAAGTAGTATTTATATAAAAAAATATATTAAAGAAATCCATCTATAATATAAATTACTAATTTAATGACATATCTACAATTTGTTTATCTGTTTGTGAATTTATTTAATTTCATAACAGCTTATACACTTCCTATATGAATATAAATTGCAAATTATAAGTGTTATTGTTAAACCTGCTACTTGATTTGCATATAAAAAAATAGTATTTAAAAAACAAAACCACGACTATGTTTCCCAGTTTTTTTATTTATATATATATATATATATATATATATATATATATATATATATATATATATATATATATATATATATATATATATATATATATATATATATATCAAAACATTTTTTAAACTAATTAATACATGTGTTACACTCTTTATGAAATGGGTATAAATATGGGTGATACATTACAAATATGGATAATGAATAATTACAATATTAGATGAGTTATGTAACAAACATTATTGAGTTAAAACAGGGTTAGGTATTTATTGGTTAAGTTCTTTGTTAACTTTATTGAAGAGTCTGATATAGCTTCCATGTCTCTTGAAAAATGAATGTTGTTGCAAAAGTTTTGTATCTTTGTTTAATTTTCTCTATGCTCTGAACAAATAATGAGTTTTCATCTGGCTTGGGATGTTGGTATTGCACCTTGCACTTTACAATCCAAATGGCGTAGGTGATGAAAATTGCCAGCCTGATTGTAGAAATATCTCTTCCACAAATGCATTCTTTTATATTAAGTATTTTGTAGTTGTCTATCTTTGAATTGTTAATATTATTGTTTTAATATTACCTAGACACATGCATGTTTTAATTAAGTGGTCAAATGTTTCCTCATCCCTGCCACAGCTGTGGTAAATTGATTGGACTTTGGTGATAGATCTTATATATCTGAGGAACCAGTTGACTGGCATCGCATCCAGATTAATTTTAAGTAAGTAATCTAAATATTTTGGTTCTAGAGCCCAATACTTGAATAGGGAAATCAGCTTATGATTAGTTATTCCTAATCTTGTAGTAGAGATTTGATTATTTTGTTTTAGGATGTGATGGGTATCCCATAGCTTGATCTTGCTTTGATAGTTGTTATGGGCATTTGTATTTTGTTGCATTGTTGACAGGATTAGGTGGTCAAGCCAGCTTAATTTTTTTGGGGGTGGGGTGTCAGTAGGAATTATGGATTCGGTGATCTGGTCATGGCCATATTTTTGACTAGATTATATATCAGAGTGTGTGATTTCTGATAGTTGATTGAAGTGATGGAATGTAGTAACATTCCATTTAATATTTTTTTTCCTGCATGTTTCTCATGCTGATGGAAACTGTTTTCCCTTTCCATAGTAATCTTGAGCAATATTGCTCAATTTTCTTGATGAATGTTTTATTTGCATTCATTACTGGCAGGTAGTATGCAATTTTGCTGTAAATCTTTATATTTAGCAGTGAAACCTTACCATAGAGCAAAAGGTATACCTTTGAGAGGGTCTTAGTGATCTGGTCTGTGGACTGGAGGATTTTTGCCTGAAGTTCTTTAGACATTGCTGATTGTGATTTTGGAAATATTAAATGCCAGAAATTTCTGTGGTTCAGCTTGGAAGCACAATTTGATTTTTTTTCCAGATAGGATAGACCAAGCTGTGGATTTTCCTGTATTTATTTTAAGGTCTGATAAATTTGTATATTTGTCCAATATTTTATATAGTGTGTTTAGATATTTCTGAGTTGGCAGAAAGATCAAGACATCATCCATGTAAGCCTTGATCGCTTTTTTGAGCCTGGGTATATATACTCCAGGCAGGGTATCTTCAATGTCTTTAAGTAGTGGATTGATTTAGCAGGCAAACAAGAGAGCACTGAGTGGATATCCTTGTGGGATTGAAGTATTCAGAGTAAAACTGTTTGTATATACTCCATTGAGTGATATGTGAATTTCCCTATTATGTAGTAAATTGTCCAGTATCTGAATTATCTGGGCGGGAACACCAAGGCCCTCCAAAATATTCAGCAGTGTGCTGACATTGACTGAATCGAATTTCTCAGATATGTCAAGTTGTATGGCAATGGGCTTGGATTTCCTGTTGGTTCTGATGTAATTCAAGAGTATTTTGGTTTCACCAATCACCGTGAGTGCTGATGAGCCTTTCTTTAATGACACCCTCTATAATCTTTATTAAGAGTGGTGACATGGATATAGGTCTTATGTTGTTTATATCAGTAGGGTCTTTGCTCTTTTTCATAAAAGGTACCAATGCAACTGGATATAATTTTTTTAATGAACCTTTGCTTTTGCGCAAGATGGTCAATCATTAACATGATTATTGGGACAGTAAAATTGCTTAAGTGGGAGATGAAGTATTTATATATCCCATGCATTCTGGGTTGGATGCTGTCTGGAAGGGAGCATAGTTTGATTTTAATATCTTGGACTGTGATCAAATGATCATCACTGGATGTATGTCTTGTCCAATTGTGACCTACTGATGAGTTTTGTTTTTTTAATTTGTTTTCAAAGTGTAGTTTATTTTTTAAAGCATGTAGTATCCAGTTATTCTGGTGCCCTGATGTTTAATTATTATTGGAGTATTTTGTTTTTTCTGTGGCCCCAATGCCCACCTGAGATATCCTCTAGTCCAACAATATTGAGGAGCCAGATATATCTTGGATCTTTTCAGAGGCACATATTCAGCAAAGGCTTTTTGCTTTGCTTTATATTCATTCTTAAGTGAGATGATGTCATCTATTGAGTTGCTTTCTGTAGAAAACTGTTTAAGTTGAGCATTAATGTTCTCCAGATCCTTTAATAATGAAGTTGGGCACTTTGACCTGTGGGAGTACTTAACTATTAGAGTTTGCAGAACTCCCACTAGTGCAAACCAAGCCTCCTCAGGTGGTTTTGAGAGTATATCTGTTTTCCTAAATAGAATATATACCTCTGATGGGATGGCTTCAGTTATGTTGGCCTTTGTTAGCATTCTAATTATATGTTGTGATTCAGTTGTGTGAGGTTATCAATTTGCATTGAGATGACCACTGCAAAGTGGTCAGAGAATGCTACAGACTGAAGCACTGCCTCCATAATGTTGTAAAATTCAGGTGTTTAAAAGACCATATCTATCAAAGATCTGTGTCTTCTGGTATATAATGAAAAATCACTATCTGGAAAAAACCTTCCTCACTAAGAAAGCCTCTATTCAGAAGATGAAGGTATTTATTGACAAATTCTCCATAGGAATTATTAAAATCCCCAACAATCACTGTTAGCCAGCTACTGGTGGAGATTATCAGGTTGACACTATTAACTATTTTAATATATTAATTGACATTGTTAGGAGTGTATATGTATATAGCATTAAAGGTGGTAGTTCCATATGTGATTTTGATAGATATTATATTTTTGTCTGTGTAAGTAATTTTAAAACTATCTGGATCATTTTTACTGTTTATAATTATGCCTACTTTTCCAGATGCTACATTACTAGTGCTAAACTGAGTGTAACCCAGTTTGGATAGTTCTTCCATGATAATACTGCTGGAGTTTATGAGAAAATTTAGTTTCTCCCATGAATAGTACATGTGGTAGATTGTTTTGAAACCAGTGTTTTATGGCATATACATGGGCAGTGGAGTTAATACCTCTTATATTCAACCTGACAATCTTACAATTAATAGTCTGCACTGTGTTGGTGATCACTATAGATAACTGCAAGTGGGTTTATAGATGGTGAATTGGTCTTTGATCTTATATTTGGTCGGAGGTCTTGAGAATCTTCTGAAAAGGTTGGTGTTAAAAAATTGACAGATTCACATGTGTCTTCACTATCTATTCCATTTGATGGGTTTGGGATTCTAGGGTTACTTGTCTTTCTTATCTTCTTGATACTGCTTGTTGTGCTAGATTTAATAATATTTGCTGGGGCTATGGAACTACAACCTTCATCTTCTGAGTCTGCCTTTTGGTTTGTGAAAGATTTTATTTTATTGTTTATAATTATGGATTGTGTAAGCTCCATTTCAGTTTCATCATTAAGTTTGTACTCGGATTCAATGTGTGTTTTGTTTTTAAAAGACGACTTCTTAATTATATTGTTTTGAGTCTTGCCTCTATTGAGATCTGGTATATGGTTTTGCGAAGGTAGCATTTTATCCTGATTGTTGGTGTGTGTCAGATTGTATGGATGTTTTTGATTGTGTGTAGCTGTGTTCAAATTTTTTTGTTTTATCTTTGTTTGTATAGATACATTGTTACTTGAGTATTTTTGTGTGTTTTGTTTGTTTGTGATATGTGGTAGGTTTAATGAATTTTTAAAGCTTAGTAATTTGTTATCTCTTTGAAGTGAATTGGTTGTGTTAATATTTTGGTCTATTGTGAAACACTGCTTATCACTTTGGTTTGTTTTGGGTAAGGGTTGCACATTTTGGTCTATTTCCGAACATTTATGGTTTTGGTTCTTTCTTTCTCCACACTGGGAGCAATTTCTTGTCATGCACTTGCTAATCCAGTGTGTTCTTTGACCACAAGAAAAGCATTGGGGTCTTACTCCCAGAAATGTAAGAATCATAGAAGCTCCCTTGAGACTGATAGTAGTGGGTATATCTGTAGGTTTACTTCCTTGTTTCAGATGCAATTCATACACATCAGTGTTAGATAATATTGCATTACCAGCCCTATCTTCTGGTAAATATACAAATTTGTATATCTTTCTAAATGGTCTGAGGTTGCTTTGAAGCTGATCTTCTTCAAAACCAAAAATGCAGTTTTTTTATCCTGCTAGATAATACTGAGGATCTATTGAAGTCAATATATCAATAAAATGGTTATTGATGGTCCTATTGTTGACATTGAAATTATTCCTTTTGGCCCAAGTTTTGAACTTGACTGCTATATAGCAGTCATTTGAATGTGTTATTATTCTGTGAATGCCTGCACCCATAGATCCTTCTTTGATCATTGCACAGAATGAGTCTATGGGGAATTTGATAAGTGAGCAGTTAGGGTCTGTGATGGCCATGACAAGACTCTTGTCACTATTTTAATTCAGCAGTGATTTAAGCAAAAGCTTAAGGATGGTTCTATTAAATCGAATTGATAGATGATTATATTGGTCTTCTTCATAGTTGTCTGTCATGAATATGTATTTATCTGTGGATATATTAGTGGGTTGTTGTTTGTTAAAATGGAAGCCATGAGATCAAGTAGTGTTGAATTAGTTGGGTTTACCCGTAACGCATTTTCAGATACTGTTGTGTTGCAATTTCCTGAGCTAGAATAGGACGAGTTTTTATCTTTTACTCTTATTTTTGCTATATTAGCATATGTGTTTCTATTTTGTGCACTAAAGCTTGTTTGTGGTTGATTCATATTTGTTTTATTTTTATTTGCTAGAGTATTATCATTTAAATCTGTTGCAATATTACATTTTCCTGAATACATGCAAGTATTGACAGGGTTTCCTAGATTAGCGCTTTGCGTCCCTATCGGTAGTGCTTGTTTTCCTGAAGGTTTAACACTATTTTTCTTGATTAATACGTCATTATTTCCTGTGGATATGCTGTGAATTATTTCATTGTTTGATGATTTTATAATAAATGTGTTATTACTAATTTGATTTTTGTTGTTTAATTTCAGTTTTGAGTTGTGATTATTCTCTGATGGATGATCTTTCTTCATAAAATCTGTGCTGCCATGACCGATGGCTTCATCCTGGCCACTGCAAGTATCAGACCTAATTTCATGTTGGTTAACGTGATTTGTGAATTGTTTTATATTTTCTTGTTCTTTTATTGTTTGAGTTTTATTTTTCTGTTTGATATGATTTTGAAAAACACTGTGATTTTTTTTTACGTGATCAGCTATATCTCCTGCATTAAGGTTTGGGCTTAGCATTAATTCTGTATCATGGTCTGAGCTTCATATTTTTTTTGTTTGCTTTTTGCTCCGTTTTTTAATTTTATTTGTGTCGGAGTTTAATTTCAGCTTTTTGGGCAGAATTGCTTGTGTTTTATTAGATATTAATTGTTTATTTATATTTACTTTTATTTTTGTGACTGGAGAAGCTTTGCAAATAATGAACAAGCGAATTTAGACCCCCCTGAACATGGTAATGTTAAAGATATATCCATAAATATACTTAAAACACGAAATTTAATACCACAATACCCTATCCCTAGAATGAAAAAAAGGAAATCAGAAATCCTAGCCTCGGATAATGACTCGAGTGAGTTGGGCTTTCAATCTTCTTGCGATTCAAGCAACTTAATTTATCAATCATCGAAAAAAACAACAGACCTTATATGTGTATTTATGCTATTGTAAATCTAAGATCGCAATCTTGGAATAAAGCTATACCATTTATTTTATATAAAAGAATGACTTTGAGTTTTATTTGAGATTTATTAATTTTCTTTTTCTCTAATTTTAGTGCATCAGTTCCACAAGATAGCAGATATAAAAATATTAAAGTATTGGCAATTTCAATTGAATAAATATATTTTGGATTCAATAAAATTCCTTTTGTTCCAAATTATATTTGGTATATAATTAACTGTAAGTTAAATAACCGTGAGAACTAATTAAGTAACATACTCTAGTCAATGCTCTATAATATTAAGTTTATTTTATGTAGCTAAACATGGTAGCAGTATATTTTTAGTATATTCACTTTGAGGCAGTTTCTTTTCTCTTAATATGTCTCTAACATGCTATATATAAGTTATTACACTTCATTTGATATTGTAATATATTTTCCATTACAATTGGCTTACCTTAATACAAACTGAGCCAATTGGGAGATAGTGATTGGGATCAACTGATGAATGCTACTTCAGCAAGAAATATGTACACTGGAGATCATTTGTCCCTTTCACATGTATGTGGTCATGTGTATCAGTTGTATAAGATAGAGTGCATAGCTATAGGGAGCTTGAAAGTCTGAATTCAAGTACATTCTAAATATATTAAGTTTATTATAGACAATGTAGTTATATTTGGATGTATATATAATTTTTGGAACTATTTTACTTTTCATGTAAATTTAAATATAAACCATGTATTCATATGTTTAATATATTTAACACTTTCATTCCTTCATACATTCCTGAACACATGAACAAGGTTATCTGGAAAAAAGAAAGATTTTAAAGATATACATTTTATGCTAAACCAATACTCATTAATTGGTCTCAATAATAATCTCATAAGCATGTTTTCTTCATTTGTTTAATATGTTTAAGTAGCAAATCATTATAATTCGATTTATCAGTGTCAGTATTTCTGCTTTCAAAACTTTTATAGTAACCACCAAATATAAATACATTAATAATTATTACTCATATGTTATTAAATTATGTATTATGTCTTGTTCAGATGTGAAATATAAAGCTTATTTAAGAAATAATATTTCTGATTTTATAGAAATATCAGCATCTGAATCTTCATACTCATGTTGACAATCTAGTAAATTTCACTACACCATTTTCACACAGGGGACTAGTTTATATCCATGTTTAACACTGTGAAAGTGTGGACAATAATTGCATTGTAAATTTGCATTTTAAGTGAACACTTTTGTCATTTTTGAAATATATATATATATAGAGAGAGAGAGAGAGAAAGAAATCAAACAATGTAAATCAATAAAATAATCAACAAGCGGTTGTTAGCAAAATATAATTTGCAAGACAGTGATATGTGATAATTGCTACATTTTGATAATAAAAAAAAATAATTTTATTGTACTTGAAATAAAATAAAATTGCTCTGTAGATTAAATCAATTTTTAACATTTTCGTATAAAACAATTTTCAAATAATTAAATTTCAAATAAATGTTACTTTTATTTTTAGCATCATTAATAAATAAACACACACATATATATATATTGTAATGGAAAGATAAATTGTAGACGAAAAAGCCCATTGACCATAATAATTAAATAATGTACAAAATATAACAATAATTAGATATATAACTGTTTTAACTGTATATATTATGAATGAAGATGTTGATAACAGTTTAAATTGAAGGCAGCATCAGTGTAAGTCATAACAATAATTTTTATAATAAGAAGTGAAGGCAAATAGGATTCCATGACTCATAAAAAATATATTTATTTGGTAAGTGCTTGTTTTGTAATCTTTAGCGGTTATATCTTTAATCATGTAATATTAAATGAGAGCATGTGTAAAATAATATCAATGGCTGAAGAAAATCCCATTCTGCAATACTTATAATTTCTAATAAAATTTTATCGATTTCTGACAGGATTGATAAGATTGTCAGCTTACAACATATACATTCTTGCTAGACATAAATAAATTATTTCACAAAGTACCACGACCGCATTTAATTAATATCATTTTCATTTATTAATAAACCACTGCAGGATGAAAGTTTCCATGTTTAATCTAAACATTTGCATCCTCTCATTGTCACATCATGCAGAAAATGTCTTTAATTCTTTCATCTATTTTATGTTGTCCTTTTCTAGGTGTTATAAAATTTGCTGATATCCAGTTTAAGATTTAAATTGCCCATCAGTTATCATGTCTTCCAGTCCAATACCACTTTAGTCTCTTAATTATTTCAATAATGTCAGTAATACCTGTATGAGCTCTGGTGCAAGTATTTCATCTTCAATTTTTTTATTGTGGTTTTAATATAAGTAGTAGTAAATCTCTATGTATTACACTACCACCGTGGGTCCATGTATAAACATATGTATTAAAAAGCATAAATTTTCTAACACATATGTATAATGTTTATTTCTCTAAAAGCACTCTATTTTTTATAATATAATTAATTTTATCCATTTTGTTTCTATTTTTATTAATTATTAGACAATGTATTCATCATCTGAAGAAATATATTTGTCAGTGTTAACATCCTTTAAATTATCATTTCAATTTTTTATACTTATTTTCAGAAATACATTGAATATCATTTTAGTTTATTATTATTATTATTATTATTATTATTATTATTATTATTATTATTATTATTATTATTATTATTATTATTATTATTATTATTATTATTATTATTATTATTATTATTATTATTATTATTATTATTATTATTATTATTATTATTATTATTATTATTATTATTATTATTATTATTATTATTATTATTATTATTATTATTATTATTATTATTATTATTATTATTATTATTATTTATCATTAGACCTGATTTCTTATTTTCATCTGATAACTCTTAAAACATTTTTTAAACCTTGAAACATTATTTGCAAACATGATCACATCATCTGAAAAAAATGTACATGACTTTTAAATAATCAACATTTCATTTAAATATATTAGCTTCAATATTTTCAGAAATAAGAAATAGTTCTTGTAAAATTGCTGTAAAATGTTTTGAATGTGTTGATTATCAAATGTATGCCCTTTTTTATTTTATTTGTTTTAGTGTCTCTATGACAATAGCCCTGGTCTATATTTAGAAATTCCAATACATTAATCGCAACAAATCTGATAGAATTAATACTATAATTGTAACTCATGATCACTTCTTCCAATATTTGTCTCATGTCTACAGTGAAAAATCTACTTTTAAATCATGCATATTCTTTGTATGATAAAAATTTCAAGTTTTCTCTTGATAAGTTGTAATTACTTTGGTAAAAGTTTTGTACACCACTGATAGAAGGCAGAGGAATCTGTAATTTATAATATCTTTATTATTTTTCTTAAATTTTAATACTATTGCTATGTGTTTCCATTTATCTTGTATCACATTATCATTTGGATATTTAATATATAGTGCTACCAACAATGTTTCTATTTCTTTACCTGCTTCTTTTTACATGTAGAACATAATTGCAGCATTACCTGATTATTTCCACCTTTTATAGATTTAGTTCCATTTTTCAATTCCCCATTTAATTTGCTTGAAAATTCAGAAAATATATTAATAGCAAGGGACACCTTTTCTTGTTCATTATTGCTATCTATTTTTTATTGAATTCTTTCACACATTTTATTATGTTATTCCTAGTTTTAGTAGCGTTTCATTCTCTTATTGCAAAATAGGAGCAATACCAATACTAAGGTGTTGATTTATATTTTTGAATTTTTTTCTTCTATAACTTTTTTTCACTAATTCATGATTATACTTTCTTGTGATCATTATTAAATTTTTTCTGCACCTTTATAACATTATCATCATTTAATTCTTTTTAATATATCATTTGTGTATATTTTGATACTCCTTTTTATCATAAATTGTCTTTTCTCAATACAAAATGCTGTTTTTATGATCAATTATGTTTGTTGCAGTGGTTATCTTCCTATTGATTTCATTCAAATGAGAATACAATTATTTTCATATTTTAAGACGATTTGTAAGTTTTATTTTAAATTTATTGGACAGATTTTGAAAATTAGAAATGTCAAAGATGAATATTGTTATCCTTAATATTAGATCCTTTTGTTTTGCATATCTATATATTTCACATTTCACTAATTAATTATTTCTTTCAGTGTTCCATTTTTAAAAAAAAAATAGATTTTGAAATAAATATATTCTGTTAGCCAAAATATAATCCTGTTCCTCTGTATCTTCATTTTGATATATCCATGTACATTTCTATTTATCAATCTTTTCATTTTTTAAAATTTTCATAATATAAAGTTTAACGGTATCTATGATCAAATTTACCCATAGCATTTTTATTTATCAATCATTTAGCCATTCTAAAATTAAGGTATCCTATATTTACTTTAAAACATTGTTTAGCTGAATAAAATAATTTGTCTATCTATATAATTATCATTTACTTCATCACACTCGGACATTGATGATAAAGAAAATGATTAACTTGAATAATTTGCATTAGATATTTTCTATTAAGTTGAATAAATAATATTATTATTCTGTCTGACTCATCATAAATTTTCACAATTATATTCTTCCTTATTTTAAATTATAATAATTCTTATTCATCTAGTGTTACAAATATTTTAACTTTGTACTGCATTGCCACTATTTAAATCTATCATCTTTCACCTATTCTTTTATCTTTATAAAGTCTATCAATATCTGCTTTGGTGTTAGACAGTTGTTCTTTCCCTGAATGCAGCATCCTTAATTTGAATGTGATCTGCAGTTGCATGTGCCTAAAAAGTTGTCATTATAGGACATCCTATTCTTAGTACACCCTGTCTTATTTGACCCCCAAATGCCACAGCTTGTGTATTTCCATGGTCTTGAGTATAAAAGATATAAATAATTTTGTCTGTTGTTATTGTGAATATTCAACTATTTGATAAAAGGTCATTTACAGTTATGCATTCAGCTTTTAAAAAAATCCCAACACATATTTCAGTTAAAAACAATGAGGAAAATAAGGATAAATAATTTATAGCATCTATTGATGTGAATATTAAACACTAATAAGCTCATATTGTTTGACACATGTTAGTGTGATGTTCATATTTCTATATGAATAATTATATTGTAATAACTGCTTCAACAAAAAAAAAATCATATTGAGTGGGTATTACTAATTTTAACTATCAACTCCATTAAAAACTCAAAAGAAATCAAAGGGTATTTGTTCAGTTAATGCAAAATTCTCTTCTGCAGACACTAATAATATAATAATTAATATCATTATAATTTTCAACAATTATCAATCATCTGCTGGATAAAATCTTTCCAATTTCAAACCAGTTTTTCTGATTTTTAATTTCATTTTTCCACATCATACCTGAACACTTTTTTATTTCATCAATCTATCTCATTTGTGTTTTTTAGGTTCTTTATAATCTTTTAATGTATTTTAAAATTTCAACTTTCCATTTATTATCATTACTTTTAGGAATAAATCCAATACCTAGCTCAGCTTTAGTCTCTTAATTCTTTTAAAAATGTCATTAACCTAGTTTTTTTTTTTTTTTTTCATGCATACATTTTGTTTTCTATACATTCTCATTACTCCAGTAACTAATATATTTTTACTTCTTAGAATAATCTGAAATCTTTGAATCACTTCTGTGTTATGTATCAGAGTATCATACCTATAAGTAAAAATAGATAATCGCATTTATGAAAATCCTTGCTTTTCAAGCACATAGGCACATTTTCTTTTAATATTAAGCTTTCTTTAGGCAGAAATACTATCTTCATGTTTAATTTTATAATAAATTTCATTCATTATGTTTCTATCTGCATTAATAATCTGATAAAGATATTTGTAGATGTAATCTAGTTTTAATTCTCATTATCAATTTTTATTTTTTGAAAAAATTCATTACTTTAGAATGTTTACTATTTATTTTAGTCCTATTTTATTAGTTCATCTGAAAACTCTTAAAACCTTTCATGAAACTTTAAACATTGTTTGCATAAACAACATAATATCAGAAATATCTAAATGATTTAGATGATATCCACATAATTTCATTTCCTTAATTTCCCATCCATATAATACTTTTTGCAAAATTGCCTTAAAATGTTTTGAGGTTTTGGCTAAAGAAAATCATTTGATGAAGAAGCACTAAAAAGATTTTTTGAATTTTTTTTTTAATCTTAAGTGACCTGAGCAGAACAAATTTATAATATCTACTTCATACATCTTTTTTTTTTGCAGCTTTTATTTCTTTATGAATATTTACATAGTATTAGAACATGGATGAACAGCTCACCAATGTATAATTGTACACAAGATGTATTTCAAGAATTGTCTTTTTTCTCAATTGTCCAATAGTACTTAATTCAGATATGTGTTGCGTTTTTTAAGCTTGAATTAATGTATGCATAGTTGCTATGTCTTAAATACATATTTACAATCACGAAAAACAAAAATAAATTATGTCCATTATTCCCAGAAAAAATTAAAGTTGGTATCCAAGATATTTGTTGGTGATAAAAACTAAAGCACTATAAGAATCCACTGATGCAGAATCAAGCTATTATTTGATGATGGTCATTTATTTCAGCACTTAAAAATACAGGTCACATTCAAAAGAAGGAAGAATGCTCAAATTAAAAGAAGATATGTTTTGTATTTAATGGGGAGTTGCTGGAATTTGTGAATTTAGAAAAAAAAAGATGACTAGAAAATTGATTTAAAGAGTGAACATGTGCCATATTACAAAATGACAAATATTGACAACGCAAGTCGAGTGACATTCTGCATAATTAAAAAATGTAAAAACAATATTGTGGAAATTATCTAATGCAGGTAATTCAAATTTATGCCTTAAAATGCGTGAATTATGATGAAGAAATAAATTATATTTGGATATACAAAAAGCTTTGACTGAACCAAAAAAATTACAAATAGTAATAAAACGATTTATTGCTATGATTGGTAAATGATTGAAATATGAGTGTGTTCTAGGTAAATTTAATTGTGGTGATAGAAATGAGAGAAAAAATGCAGACCTATGAAGTTTGCAAAGAAAAAAAAATATTATGAATTCTGGTTTTGGAAAAAAATGGTAAATCGAAAAAGACATAAAAATGAAGGTATAGTAGAATTGGATTTTAATTTGACTAAGAGAATAATTATTTAAATATTGTAAGGTTCTTAATAAATTCAACACAGGAAGTCATTATCAATTAGTGAGATACAAGATATATGTTAATGCAAAATGAGAGAGACAAAACATATTAAATAATACCAGTAATTAAAGTTGATATTATCTTTTGAAGCATTTCAATGAATTTAAATTACAACTAGAAAATGGTTTTAAAATACTAATCGATTTTATAGATGATTGGATTTGAATAAAATCAATAAAAAGATATATCATACAGATCACTGGTGCAAAGAAGTAATTGATTAGTAAAACTTGTACTGTGACAAAACAATTTAACTCATATAAAAAAAAAATATAATTCTAAGTTAACGAGAATACCCATAGGATAGAAGAATCTCAAAAGTGTAAAGCAACAACTTAGTAAATATAGAAAAAATATTCCTGTAATAAGAAGGAAAATCTAACTATTAAAAAAAAGAGAAACAATATCATAAAATGTGTGGAAGCGTTCTATAAAGAATTATATAGCAATAAAATCAACAAAAATATTAATTGCAATTACTGCCTTTTACAAATTGCCCTGCATTTTAAATGTCAAAGTGAGGTATTCAATTAAATTTCTGAAAAAGAAATAGCTTCAGATAATCATAGAATGATTTAAAAAATCTTAAAATAAACAGGACCAGAAATAAAAAAAATTGTTGGGCAAAAAAATTCAAGATGTACTACGTTATTTGAAGTATGCATACTAATATTCATAATTTAAAAAAGGTAATAAGAATATTATAAATTGCCAACCTATTGGCCTTTTTGCCAGTTCTATATATATATTTTTTATCAAAAAATTATAATTCATTTGCACAAACTTTGGATTTTAATCATCCATAAGAACAATCTGGATTTAAAGTAAGTGGTTAATATCCAAGTATTGAGAAAAATTATAGAAAGGACAATTGAATATGAGCTGTCATTATGCTTTAGATTTGTACATTATAAAAAAATGATTTTAGAACCATTTCTTCAGTGATTAAAACATTGAATCATCTATATATAAATTCAGATTATTGTCATATATCTCCATATAAAAATATAATAGCACGTATTAAATAGATAATTCTAAATATAATCACAAGAATTATTAAACATTGCATAATTTAACAGTCTATTTTTCCTTGTTATATATTAAAAATTGAAAAGAATTTAAATGATAATAAAAAGTAAACTATATTTTCTTTTAAACTTAATTATTGAATTTCTTTATTCACAAATATTTGTTTATTTCCTGATTATTATTAGCTTTATCCCATTTTGGCATAGAATATATTAAAATTATTACCAACTAAGGAATATTAAATATGATTTATTTTTAGATAATAGGAATTGTTATTATAAAATGAACTTAGAATTATGGCAATAAGTTAACTATGTTTAACAATATTATTAATAATATTTATATACAACTATTTGAATAGATTTTTGTTTTTCAATAAATTAATCTTGAAAGTATTCCAAAACACATCGTCTTTTTTTTTCCAATTAAAATTGTTTAAGCATATTTAAATCAAATAAATTAAATAATTTTAAATGTAATTTTACAAACTTTTGTAATTTTGCATTATAAATCATTTTGATTATACTGTTTATGAACATAAATGCAAATCATCATTTTGAATTATGACATTTTTTCCCATTTCTTATCAAAATAAAATATTTGATAATAAATGCAAACTACCATAGTAAATTGTGACATTTGTGCTGTTCCTTATCAATGTAAAATATTTGAACATAAATGCAAACGGCCACAGTGAATTAGGATATTTCCACTGATCCTTAACATCATAAAATATTTGAACATAAATGCAAACAACCATACATACATGTGACATTTCTATCAATCTTAATCAAAATAAAATAGTTCAATGTAAATACAAATCAACATATTGATTTGTTATATTTCTACCATTCCTTATCAAAATAAAATATTTTAATTACAACACAAACTTTTTATAATATAGAATATTGAGATAAAAGTTATTGGGCTAAATTAGTACCAAGTGAAGAGGACATTGCATGACTTTTTATAATGAAGTCACTTTCTAGTAGTTACAAATATGGATTTGTTTACAATCAGGGTGGAGAATCTTTATTTTGTCATGGCACATTTGGATATTTATAATCTCATTCATGGGTCTCATAAAATTACTAATTTTAAAATTAGTTTACTATATTCGATCAAAAAATAATTTATTTATAATCATTGATGGTAGGCTACTTTATTAATTGGCAGGCCAATTTCAACTTTCCTTTTTTAAACAAGGGCCATATTATTTTGTGAGTTAAAAACATAGTAACATTATTATTAACAACTATTTTATATGTAATGACAATTTTTCTGATTCACTTTAATCCTATTTTCATGACACATATTATCATTTTTTTTAATATTCTGTAGAAGTTAATTCTATACCATTGAGGATAAGTCTTTTATAAACTCTAGAAAATGGATTTGAATTTTCTGCCTGTTTTAAATAACATGTCCTCACATAATTTTCTTATTTGTATATACTTTTTATAAAACATAGCAGCAATTTTATGAAACTCCTTTTCAAGTTTACTATTTTAATATTTTTTATTCTCCAATAATTTTGTTGTAGTCAACATTTTTAGTCATGGGAAGACCACCTTCCAGCTATAATCTTTCTTTCTAAAAATATTATCAAAGGTTGCAAGAAATGTTTAAAAAAATAAGCATCTCAAAAATGAACAGTGAAGCAAGCATAAAGTATAGGAATTACAGAATGTAACATTCAAGATCATTAATAAATGTATAACCAAACAAGGTGTAAATATAGTTCCTTGGGTAGCTTACATTCTTGTTAACCTGACAAAACACTAATGTCTTATAATATTAAGTGGATTTTAAATTTTGTCCCATGATTTCTTAGCATAATTAGGAAATATTCAATAAGAAATCCTGCTGCTGATGTTGAAAAGATTTTTAATGACATCCAGAAAAAGAAGGCTTTTATTGATCAAGTTGCTCAGAACATTTTGCGTAAACAAGGGGCAAGACAAAGCATAGTTTAAATGTGTACACTCTACGAATAAATATTTTTATGAAAATGGCATACATTTTATGAAAGAGATTAAAAAAATCAGTTCATTTTATTATTGAAAGACAATTTTGCCATGAAAATAAACATACACAAATTAATAAAAGAAAATGTAAGCCAAGTAACTTGTACAACTTAAAAAAGCAAAGATAATTGTACATCTATTTTTCACAAATTTTGTAATACTAGATGCAAATAATTTAACATTGACCTATCTGATGCAACTCCACCCCAACTAATTGCTCAATGTAAAATTACATAAAATCAAACATCTCCTAAGATTAATGATCAACTTTGTGGATCCTATTAGTGCAAGGCTTCAAAATGATTGACCAATGGCTTATAGAACAATTCAACTTTGGTAAATTTACCCTCAAGTCTTCATTCAAAATTATTAATAGAAACAATATATTTGACTCAATAAGCAAGACTATTTAGAATCATTAAACATCATTGAGCTATACATTCCATCTCATGTCTATTATCCATCCAAATTATCAAGGAGGCTCAGAATAAATCTGAGTATAATATGCATAGAGTCAAATTTATCATTAAATGTCTAAACTGCAAGGCATCAATTTCTTGGACACAAATTGTACATTCAGCAGGAAATCACCAACCTCAATTGTAAAATGCTCAGAAAGCCTATTCACATTTGTGATAACATATGGCATTTATTCGCCACACCAAATTTTTACAAACTTGCTGACTCCAAAGATTTTTGTATATGGATGATTATCTGTATAAATTCAATTCTGATAAAAAATATTAATGATTCTTATGTCACAGATCTACACAACATTGGATATAAAAAATATTCAAACTGTTAAAAAATTTTATTCCAAAAATTAAAACACCAGCACATAACCAATGACAAATCCTGGATATCACTGTCATATATCCCCAGTGCTACCCATTACATTATTATTTTTTGTGCTTTACCTAATCAAATTGACTTTCACACACACCCCAATCATAATTGGCTAATTAACAATACCAAAGATACTCTATCCTTTGACCAAAAGTCACAAATACTATACAAAATTGTATGCATCTATACTAACTTGCATGCTATATAATATGCAGATTGCACACTAACCAATACACTTGTATTGCATAACACTGTTATCTCTATATTACTAAAATATTATTAAAAAAACACTGTTATCTACATAACTGTGAGGAAGCTCAAACAGATGCCAAATCAATATACTATGATCACAAATCCAACTTTGGCCACATTTATCAATCTACATCTGCAACTGTGGTCTGTTCCAAACACAAAAATGTCATGCAGTTGATGAAAGAGGCCAGGCACATTGCCAGTGATAAACATACAATGAACCAAAAAGATTCCTGATACCCCCTTTTCAAAAACATAGTCAATATAAATAACTTATTTACCTTTCAAATATGCAAATTCTCTATTGAGCTTTATTTCTTTTATAAATGCCATAAATTTTCTTTTCACCATCAATACCATAATTATAACTAGTATGATTTAGGAATCGAAAGAGCAATAGACATATTTTGCTACTTTTGCAATAAAAAAACTTTATAGGTTTACATGTATATCTTGATTGTTACATTTTCTGAGGTATAGCTCACTAAATTCTTGAAGTTACATTTTAATAAACCATATAATGCAGTTAATTACACATATTTTTTTTGTTTTATAAAATTAATTATTTTTGTCAGAAGGAAACTACACCCTATACACATGCACTGTAATAATGTTTTAATACCTTAATGATATTTTATGTATGTTTTTCTGGTTAAAAATTAAATACAAATACTGTACAAATAAATTAAATAGATTGTTACATAGAACTAATTATTGTAAATAACATGATAAATACATTACTTAAATTACTATTATATATATATGACAATAGATGGTGTTATACCAAAAACACCTTCAAGCGTTTGTTTACATAAACGTCAGAGTGAGTATTTCACTATCTTTAACTTAATTTCCACCTTCAGATCATGATTTCAAGCTATTTTCTATCGTCAGTGAAGGACAGGATTAAGAAACTAGATCTAAAACACAAACTCTGAGCGCTGAATAGAAATTGTTTCTTAAACGCTCAGAGTTTGTGTTTTAGATCTAGTTTCTTAATCCTGTCCTTCACTGACGATAGCAAATAGCTTGAAATCATGATCTGAAGGTGGAAATTAAGTTATAGATAGTGGAATACTCGCTCTGACGTTTATGTAAACAAACGCTTGAAGGTGTTTTTGGTATAACGCCATCTATTGTCATAAATACAAGCGTATGCAAGTTTTTTACTTGTATTTTTTGTTTTTCATATATATATAATATTCTTAATCAGAATACTGTAATTATTTTAATATCAAAATTGTTAAGGAATTAAATATTAATATTTAATATTTACTTTTGGTAATCAAATGAATAGATATATCAGCTTGGGTGTTTATATAGTTGCATTCATTTAACATTGATATATGCACTTACACTCATTTTATAACTAGTTTTATCTTTCACCAGTAAGATAAAAGATAATATTTGATCAACAATTATTTACCTGCATTTATAATAATATTTACAAAATTATCTTAGTGGAGGTTAATTAAATAGTTTCGATACCTGTACATTGTTTTTAATATTATAATTATATTGTTATTTTCTATCTCATTCAAATTCTTACTTTAAATCTAATTGTTTCATTATAAAAAAAATAATTTCCAGTAAAATAATAACAGTTTTTGAAAATATGTGTTCATAATAAAGTCTATAAATATTATTCACAAAAATATTAATCATTAACTTTGTTATGATTTAGTATTAATATTGTAAAAAATGTTAAGAAGTTTTAATATTTGCTCAAAAATGTCATTTATGAATTACAGAAGGTTTAATTATTTAATAAATTTTAAAAAAGGATTTTAGTTTTTAGTATTACCAGAAAAAATACAAGAAACTAAACTCTCATTTATATGTATATACGATGTTTTTAATTAATTAACATAAAGAAGGCTAATTGAATAGCATTAATACAAATTCTGTTTTTTATATATTATTCAAATTGTTATTTTGATGTTAAGTGCTTCATTATGAAAAAAAAAATAGAATCCAGTAAATGTTAATATATATATATAAGTTCATAGTAGAGCCTACACGAATCATATTCACAAATTATTTTAATCTTTAACATTGTTTATTATTTAGTATTAATAAAGTAAACAAAAAAATAAAAAGTTCTATTACTTTCTCAAAAATCTCATTATGCAATTGCTGAAATTTTACGTATTTAATAAATCTTAAAATAGACTTCATTTTAATAGTTCTAGAATAAACACACACATACATATATAAAATTAAATTATTGTTATATTTAACTTCATACAAATGGAATTGGAAAAAAAAAATGTAACTAAAAAAATTGTGAAATTTTTAACGTTAAAAAATTAAAATTAACAAAGTCTCAATAAATTCTGCACATAAATTATATCGTGATGAAAATATCAGATAATGTTATTACATAAATGTTCAGAAAAAAGTAATCAATAACAAAGAATGCGGATTGAAATGGTGAAGAAGTATTATTTTTCAAGCTAAAATGATTATATACAATTTACATTGTCATATATAATGATATTACTATTAAAAATAACAAACACGCATCTACATGACAACTTAGGTGATATTAGCATATCATGGTACAAAGTACATTTCTAGCTAGGAGACTTTATTTACTGCTTCCCTATCTCTACCCGTGTACTCAATCACACTTGGAAATATATATTCTATTTTTTATCATTGTAATTATGTAAAATCCCTTCAATCAGGTTCATATATTTTTGTTTCCAATTTGTCTTGATTGATAAATATTTAATATTTTTCAAAATCAGTTTGCTTAAACGCATATATACAAATATATCTTGTTTGTTTTTCTTATTAAAAAGTCAAAACGACAATTAAGTTTTCTCTTTCTTTTGATCATTTGTTTCATATAATTAAATATTTCATTAGAAATTCTTTTGAGATGTTAATTTCTCTCGAGTTATCCATTATTTTTCTTCAGATATAACAGGAAATTGATCATTACATTCATAATTGAAATGACGATTTATTTTTGACAGCTGTTAAAATGTATTAATATTCTGTTTTTTATAAGTTATTTTCTGATGTATTAATTAATTTGGGAATAGAAATACACTAAATTTTAATTAAGCAATAAAATTTATTAAACAAATTGTTTAGATAGTACATAAATCCCGTCTGCTAGAATTGCTTGGCTACACTCTTTTCATTTAAAGCGTTACAATATTATTTTTAATAGTTGAATGTTATATATATATATATAAATATATGTTTGGGAAAAATCTATATATACATATAAACTTTTGTATAAATATAATTCTTTTTTTTTGTTTTTATCAGTCCATCTTTCATCTTAGCTCAATCCTATTACAAGCATCCATTCGCCTAGAAATATGTATGTGTACATATATTAAACACTTATATGTTATTCTCGTGTATTAATAAGTTTATGTACAATTTATATATAAATATGCAACGATTCCTGCAGATATAGATGATATATATTTGTGTAATTCTTTCCAACTCAGTAATGAAACTTTTAACTTTACCAATAGATAAATTATATTATAAGTTGTTTTAATATATATATATATATATATATATATATATTAAAACAACTTATAATATAATTTATCTAATATATATATATATATATATATATATATATATATATTAAATGCATAGACTGGGAAACGAACTCAGGCCAGCTTCTTGGGAGGAAGGTATGCTAATCTTTAGGCCACCATCCCTTCACATGTTGTATAATGTTAAGCTTTTTGTTTTCCATCAGAAAATTTTCATAAATCATATATTTAATTATGTATATCGCAATTGAACAAATTATAATAACATATATAAATTTTGAAACATGTAATTACTGGGGACATAAATATCAGTTTGCACAAGCATACATATATTGTACAAAATGGTATTAGTAGTCAGAAAAGGTAATTGAACGTATATCTCTTAAAGGCATTTAATTGACACTGAAATTAATAATTTATGAACAAATTTATTATAGTAATTTTATAATGCAGGCAGCAGTAATAATAAATATTATCAAATATAAAATTACTCACAAGTTCATATTTTAATTGGTGTAAAGCTTAAAACAAGAGAAAAATATTATTTGGACAATAAATTGTGAATAAGAGCAATTGATATTAAAATTTGGAATACTAAATAAAAATAACAAAGGTGTTTTTGACAACACATTTTGTAGATGGGTCAGATGAACAGATTAATTATGAAATATGAAAAGTAGTCTTTTATTACATAGGTAAACAGCATTGTAGGAAAAAAAAATAAAGTCAGTGTTTATTTTATCACATGACACTTTCATGTTAGATGTAATCAATTAAGTATTAAACTACAACTTTGAACTGTCAATTACCAGAAAATTAAAGTTGATTGAGTGAAAAAAATTAACATTATCTGCCTTTGTTTTCCAAAGAGTAAATGTCAAACTTCTAGAGAAATAACAAAGAGTGAGATATGTAAAAAATGTTAAAGGTTTTCCATTGCACTGCTGAGAATCCATATTTACATATAAGATGTGATATGTTGTAATATTTCCATCACTTATGAGTGAATGCTGAATGTGCAGAAACTTTTAAACTTTATTTAAACTTTCCAAATACAAACAACTTGTTAGTAATAACACAAATAGACAATAACGGTATGTTTGTGTGTTGTCACTAACAAGTTGTTTGTATTTGAAAAGTATAAATAAAGTTTAAAATTTTCTGTACATTCAGAATTCACTCATAAAAATAGTCCAACATATCACATCTTATAATATATCATCATTACAAACCATCAGACAAATACATATTTACACATACTTTTATAAATATGATTGGGTTAAGAAAAACTAAATATTTTCTGGCCCAGTATTATGCCAAAAATGATGTTACCTAGAAATTTGCATACAATCGCCAAGACATGCCTCAATTAAAAATATTAAAACCAATTTACAATTTAGCCACTATCTAAGTAATTTACTGAAGTAAAGATCCTCATATTCTTTTTAAAAATGACAGAGTTGGAAATGCATACTGATCTAAAACCTACAACAATGAGAATTACTAGAATATAAGAGTTCTCATTATGGTTTATATTATAATCTTTCAAATATATAGGTCACAGTAATATGGTCTCTAAAGATAACCAATACTAAATCAAAAAATCTATTACTCATAGTATGTTTTTATAACATTTGTAGGATGAGATTATGCCTATAAAACTTTTTATAATGAAAAACCTTCAATAGTGTAAAATACTTCATTTTATCACTATTGGTACTGGAAAGTTAGGTGTGTGATAGCTTTCTTTATGATTAAATATTTTGATGCTAGAAAATGAAATAACCTAACATCAGTATTAATCAATTACATTTAATGAATATTATGGTTTTTGATTATTATTACATTTAACAGCCTTAATAATAAAAAAAATATCAATTGAGCATCAAACAATATTTTATATTAATATGAAATATTAATGTCATTTTATATGCATCTTTATATAAATATGAATTATCTTGGCAGGTTTCTATTTCATTTGATAAACTGATGTATATGGTCAGTAGTTTAGAAAGTTAGTTACATTGATGTTATATAACATTGTAAAAACCAGTATGGCACTTTTCATTATACTTAACTGCCAAAAATTTGTCATGATCATCCCATAAATCGTCAAAAGAGTATATGCAGTTGTCTTTTTTTAGTTACAATAAATAATAAACATTTGTTAGATATTTAGTAGTAATTAAAAAAAACAATGAGTTCATTGATTTGCTTTTATATCCCATCAAATAATTAAATTTTTCACAATATACACTTACACTAATATTACTTAATTATTACAATTCATATAGGATTATATTTTGAGGCTGATAAATAGTTATTGCTTAGTTAGCACAGTTAATCCCAAGAGAGGAATATATTCATGTCCCATATTCTGTTTCCCTGTGATGAGAAATGCCCACACATTTTGTACCTAGGAAAAATTATTGAAATCAGCCATATTATTGTACAACTATATAACTTTGTTCTGTATAGCCTCTTTTTATTGTTTGATCCCTCATGATGTTATAAAGTTATTTCTACCATGTATGGTAAAGCTATTAGTATTTTAAAATGATATAGCAATGATAAGATAAAGTTAGATTCAGGCACAGTCATTTATTTATAGGGTTTACCTAATTGTGAATAGTGTATGTATGAGGCTGTAGTACCTTCATTTGTTTACAAGCAAACTAACCAAAACTTACTAGAAATTATAAAACTTCTGAAAGGCATAGAAAGAGATACACATGTTCAATGTCATTTTATTTTCATCAAGCAGTGATTTGTCAATGGATCAGTAAGACAGATTAATAATTGAATTGATTATGATGTGGCCATAGGCCAGGTTTTGCTACCATGTATACATTTTACTTCTGATGTCAGTAACCACATTAATATAATAAATTTCTTCATATCGAATAATAATAATCATTATTTGTGCTGCATATGATAATTGCCCTTATCATATTCTAATGTAAATAAAATAGCTATAATGTAACATGCAATTTATAACATTAAGTTTAGATTTTAAAGTTTTCACTTATCCTAAAGATTTCAATACACTTTTATTTTATAACTTGAGTGCCAATTTATGTTAAACAGAGTTTAGCATTCCTGTTATATAATATAAAATAGGCAAAACATAGCTGATAATGATAGTGATAATGAAGGGATCACATTACTATACCATTTTATATACTATGCATGTATTCAATGGGGTAGTTCTTATTTTCTATACCTGACTTTATATAATGTCACTATCTTGTTTCAGATAATGTTTCTGAAATAAATTTGTAAATAGTGTAATTAAACCTTGTAGTTTAAAAATTTATTTAGTTGTCTGTGGTCTTATTGCTAATCACCATACACATTAGTATTGTTATTGCCATCGACACATTAACTTATTATTTTGAAGTCATCATCAATCAATATAGTATATTTGATTATATGTTAGTATATCATTATAATTTTGTTAAGCCTTTATAGTTTAAAAGTACATCTAAAACATCATCACTTAATAATCAAAATATTGTTAACCTGAAGTGCATATATTATTTTAAATAATATATTAAAAGGCAAAACTCTTAATTTTGATTTAACCTGTTTATTTGAACCAACAGATATATCATTTAGCAATCTTGATCACATTGTTCATAATTATTTGATAAAAGAAAGCTGATAATTTATTGTGTTTAGTAATTAAAAGTATTTGTATTTTTTGAAGTTTAAATTATGTAATATTTATGGAGTTTATAAGGTTTATCTGGAATTTCCAAATATGTTTGTTAATTCTATTTTGTATTAAGAGCTGTTTGTGTGCTATATATGGCTAGTGGCAAACACTTCTCAATGACCCAAGTATATTTTGTATAATAATATTTAAGTTGCTTGAACTCTGAAAAAGAATAAGTTACTAGTTCACAGTGTTATTTTAAATATATTGTAAATTTTATATCTACAGTTATTTATTGTATTTGGGTTGGAGTTAAGAAAAGAGGGAAACATTCTTTACTTCAACCTACTTTAATATATGAATAGGTGAAGCTGAAGTGGTTAGATCTAAGAGTGTGAAGCTATTCAATACTTCACTAATTAAGTCCACAATTCTTATTGTACATTAATGCTCGCAAAATCTTACGATTTACAATGAGTCAATGGAAATATCTTATAGTAAGAATTCTATTATGATAATTTAAAGTTGTAATTATAAATTTTATTAAACGCACATTATTATATTAAGTAATATTTTACTAAGGCCGTTACCTTTAGGAATAAGTGTGTATTAATGTATAATAAGGATTATGGACTTAATTAGTGAAGTATTGAATAGCTTCACACTCTTAGATCTAACCACTTCGATTTCAGCTATTCATATATTAAATTAGGTTGAAGTAAAGAAGGTTTCCCTCTTTTCTTCCTAGCTAAGCTTGTGGTTAAGACCTGTAGAAGTCCCTACCTTCGAATTTTTCAGACGCTTGTTCCTAAAGGTTACAGCCTTAGTAAAATATTACTTAATATAATAATGTGCGTTTAATAAAATTTATAATTATTCACTGTTTTATGAAAGTCAACAAATCTTTAATAGGTACATTTCTTTTTTTGTCTTAAAACATTTAGCTTGTTTTGAATTTATGGTGAATATTCTAGTTTTGTCAAGCTTGTAATCCCTATTTTATTTAGTTTATATTATTATCACTTAATACACTAGTTTCTAGTTCAAAATTTCATTCTTCATCATCAACATTGTACTTTGATCTCAGCTTGAGTTTTTTTTTTATTTTTTCATTCTCATTTGATCTTAATTCATTTCATAATTGATTCACTCTTCACTGGCTTTTATTCTATTATCATGTTAATCATTCATTAGTGTTTATTCTATTATCATCTTAATCAACCATTAGCTTTTATTCTATCATTATCTTCATCATTCATTATTCTAAAACATCTTTATCTTCTCTTCACTCTTAGGCTTGTTTTATTTTATTATTTAATTATTACTTATTTTCATTATCTATTTAGTCAACTTATTACTTAATTCATCATTTTAATTTCATGTTCATTCCATAGACCTAATTATTATTTATATATTAGTTTGACAAATATTAAATTTATTTCATAGTACTTTGTGGATTTTAAGGTTTGTTTAACTAGAAGTTATTATCTTCGTGGAAACTTTGTTACCTTCTTTAGATTTATTGTTTCCTGCTAGCTTAATTGATTTTAAGAAAGTAATATTTTATTTGTATAACTATTTTCAAATATATATTATTTATGTATTTTTTTTTCCTTAGTCGTAAAGTAATTTTTCAGCACAATATCTATATGATTCCTGTAAGTCAAGCATTATTTTTCATATTTAACTTATTAAGAAAAGTGTTCAAAATTTAAATAAATTCATTTTACCATCAAATAAAAAAAATTCATCAGGAGATCTGATATAAACAACCTACTTCATACTAAGGCGTTAATATAGCTGCAAGCAAATAATACTAAGCAATCACATTACTATGGCTCTAAATCATGACAGCTATATCAGTGGAATCATCTCCAATGATCATTCAAAATACAATCTGATTACTTAAGTCCAGTCAATAACCAATTCACATTTAAGTAAAATTTGAAATCATAGTGTGCCACTAAATGGCCCATTGTGTGCAAACATTTGCAATTGTTTTGTGAATTCACTAATTTACTAAAAAAATAATTATATGGCAGCAAGGTTTTATCATCATTAGATGTACATTACTATCTTTCAATTTCTTTAGGAATATTGCAACAATTACATTGAAGATATACAGAGCAATGAGAAAAGGTTTGATTTAATGTGATGCTTCCCTACTTGATACATTGGGCTGAGATCCCTAGCATTGTATGCATCTTTCAACCCACCTGGTATACCAATCATAAAAGCATTCACTGCAGCTCTTTTTCTCAATCATGTAAGGTCCCTCACAGATGTTGTATATCCTTTATATTGGTGCTCATTAAAGTGACTAACATGACATTTTATTCAATTTTAAAGTAGGAACTAATTTAGTAACTACAAAATTGCCTCTCAAGCCTGTAATCACTAATTTATTTTACTAATTTAAGATGGTTGAAATTTTATTCGATCAAATATGTACAAAATATCATCAATATTTTAACTATAACAACTGCATAGTCAAAGATTTACAATATGATAACATTACTTAATAATAATATAGAGCATGAAGATATGGCTATTTTTTTTTTCAAAAAGAATGAAAATTATTAATATGAGGTCTATAATCCCAAATTTTATCCTGAATGGACATTTGAAATATAAGTCAAAAACCTCCATCATTTAAATAATTTATGAAAAAAAATAGTTAACATTTAAATTATTCAAAAATATGGATTTTAGATAATATGTTTATTATTTTTAATACCTGCATAACCATAACATTAATGGTATGAATTTCTATAAGAATATTTATTTTTTAACTAAGCTAAAAATATAGCTTCCACCTACCATATGAAACTATAACTGTACTTTATTTATTAAAGTAAAGAGTCATAGTTTGCATTTCTTATTATATTCGATAAAACATCCTATTTTTATAATTTGTATTATCATGTAATACACAAATGTGTTTACTCTACCATCATTGTCTAAAGAATGACAAGAGCTAAACACATTCATAATGTTTTTTTTTTTTTTTAAATAGTTTATTACAATTGCATATACTCATATAAATATCTCTCATATCTAAGTCACATAAATATACACTATTTGTAAATGTCTTACAAAAGCTATTTCATGTAACAGCCATGTATTTTCTTCAGCTTTACAAGATCTTCTAACAAAATTAAGATAAATACTTTCATGATCATTATATTAATATAACATGTCAAGATATGTTTTTTTTTTCATCATGGTACTTTCATTTAAATAAAATTTGTTTATATATTTTTATCAAACTTAATTTAAGGTAGCTACCTTGGGTCTTCAATTGCTTTAAACCTCTGTGTTTTTAAAGTGTCTATATTAGTAGTAATGCATCTCATGATAAAAACACCACACCTTTAAAATTCCAAAGCCATTATTTCTGTAAACATTATGTAAATAAGGCATTTCATTTTTTGGGAAGATCTATCAATATCTCTTTCATATTGGGTCTTCTTCAATTCAAAATTACTATTCACTATCTTCAGTACCATAATTTTGATATCTTTTATATCATAATGTAAATTCCTTTTCAACATATGATTGAATGTTATGCACTTGGCTCTGAAAACAATGGTTTAAGTTCGATGTTTTTTAATCCTTTGGTAAATTTGATTGCCAACATTTCAAATTATAATCTATTTCAGTCTTCAGCTCTTTTTCAGTAACATCCATCTTAACTTTAAAAGACATAAAATTGTTTGAACAAGCATCAAACTTGGTATCTACTTTTGCAAAATTAGCATGTAATTTAAGATTGAATTAACCCTTCAACTCTGCAGAAGTAGTATCTATTTTTGAAGAACTATCATTTACTCTTGCAATTACTAAAACAGAACTAAACAATCCAGGATGCATACAATAAATAAATATATATTTGCACATCATAAATCTTTTTAACAAACAAATTACATTTTTATACAATTTAATATATTACAATCATTAGCACTTTCCAAAATGATTTTCCTATAGTTTTTTTATTTATTCTGCATATCATTATCATTGGCAAATCTATAATTATAACAAATGTATATGAGAAAATTGGTAGGAAACCAAAAATAACAACCATAAAAATTGATGCAACAAAGTTGAACAGAGATAAATTGAATAGAAAACAAAAATTTGCAACATATATATTAAATAATCTTATAAAGGAAAATGTGCACATCAAATTAAAAAAAAAAAAACATGTTTTACTATATATAATTGAAACTTTATGCATAATCAAAAAATATCTCTGTGCCCTTACATATTTTTCTATCAAAAAATATAGATACATTTTAACACACCCACATTCACCCATCCACCCCACATACATACACACACACACAATATATATATATATATATATATATATATATATATATATATATATATATATATATATATATATATATATATATATATATATATATATATATATATATATATATATATTCTAACCTTGTCTTGTGCATCCTCACTTCAGAATAGTATATGATATGAAATAAAACGGGTTCTATCTCAGTTAATAATTAATAAATAAAATATTCAGCATTAAAATTAAAATGTTTCACTAGCTCAAATTTAAAATACGAATAAGGTTCAGTTTATAAAAATAAATTAAATAAATATTTAATATTTTCATGAGACTTGAAGTGAAAATACAGGTGACAAGATAGATTACATTGAGCCAATACCCCACAGGATACTACCTCAATGGCATAAGAACACTACCCCCCTTATTATTATTTTAAATAACAAACTCATAGTATTCTTACGACTTTAATAACTTCTACTCACTAAGACTAAACTAATAATTAAATCTTAATCTTCTATTTAATAATCTAGCTCAATAAAATAATCTCAGGTTCATAAAGTTTATTCTAAGTTAATTTAAAAATATGGTAGTAAAATATGAGAAGGGATTTTATGTCATAATCTACTACACTGAAACTAATAATAATAAATAATAATACTAATATTCTTCATTGTTTAATTACTACTGGATATTTTTTCTTTTATTATAATTTTATTACCATAATAAAATAATACAATAATTTTATATAATCTTTTATCTTCATATAATGATATAATAAATACGTGGTAGCATATGATAATCTGATAAACAAAGGATGTGTGGCAACTGATAGCATATAATTCAGTATACTATTGTGATAACTGATTTATGACCAATAAAACAATGTAAAATTATAATTATTTAATTAAAAGAATACCAATAAAATATTTAAATTCTTAAATAATTCTCTCTTTATCTTTTTGTGCAAAATTATACATTTGTTTCAATTGTTATGAATATATCGTGAATTCATGCAGTGAAGTGGAGAAATAAACAATCCAGACAAAAAAATTTTGAAAAACAAATTTTAACAAAGTTTATTAATAACAACAAATAAAATAAACAATTTATGTACACTATTTACAATGGATATCCTTATTTTAATCTTACATTTTTATCTACTAAGTTATATAAAAAATAGTTTATAGTTTAGTTACATCTTTATTTATACTTAAGACAAAATAAAAAATAAAAATGTTACCATTTGGTTTCTCATTATGGTTAACTTATTATAAATACATTTACTTATTAGCAGAATATTTCATCCTTAATATTATTAAACTATCTTATTTTTTTTAAAAAAAAATTCATAGGAAAACATTCTACAAAAAAAAAAATAACTTTATAATGAGTATGGATTTCTCAAATATTAAAAAAAATTTTCATCTTGCAAAGTCAAAGATGTTACATAAAATATTCATCCAAAATTCAGTACTAGATTTTAGTGTTTTATCACACGATGTTTACTAATCGTAATATATTCTTATTTAGCCTTACTTTAGTATGATGTAAGTGTAATAATCAATATATTCCTGTTATTCAATAAACAAAAATATACTATGCATATTGTTTATATAATTTACTTTGTACTATTGTATTTTAAAAATATGCAATACTTATTTTTCTCTTTAAAAAAAATAATAATAAAGCATTCAAAAATAATTAACATTTTAAAGAAAATATCTTGTTTAGATACTCAGTTTTAAAAATTTATATTTCATTTCCGAAAATAAATTCAAAATATATTCTATGATTCTTTCCTTTCCTCAGGATACTTTGGACCTTCAATTTCAAGTTACAAATTCTATTCCTTCTAAGCAAATAAACCAATCTTATGCAAAACGCTAGCATAACCTAAGTTCTAAATTATTTATCATTTCTTTTCAAAATATCTTACTGAACGATGCAGTTACATGAAAAAAATTTAGTGAAACAGATGTATAGGATTTAAAGAAGAAAGCTAGAGTATCACTCTTAATATATCTCAAAAAATCATGGTACAGTACAAAGAGGTATGACCTTTACGTGTCTAATAACCTCTAATACATGAACGATGTTAAAGCTACTTCTTCAGCTTTATTTAAAACATATATTTAAAGACATATAAAACACTGTCCAAATAAAATGTGTATCAGTCATAGGGCTTTGTCAACTATGCTGATAACCACATAAAGACTAAATATTATTTCTATTCCTTATCATATCCTATTTTTTTAAAAAATACATCATCTTGGTTTCCTGCTAACTATAGTACTTCCAAGCCACTATCTCAACATTATTTCTCAAGATTTTTCTACATCTTACATCGATAAATAACTATCTGCATTTACAAAACAATAAATAACATTCATTGATAGTTTAAAACAATTTTACTGTTCCATAAGAAAAGTTTGCTTACTTCATTATTGTATACGTTTAATCATATACAATCTACTTAGACAATATTTGAATATCCAATAACATGAAAGTTCTAAAAGAATCACATAATTATTTGTTATTATGTTGGATTATATCACTAATATATAAAAAAAATAATCGTTGTATGCATATTTTCAAATCAATCCTATCTCATAATGTTTTTTTTTTTTTAAAAGTTGTATGAAAATGTGTTACATATAATTAAAACTTTTACACTTCATTCTTAGATTCATAGATGATCTAAAGAAAACAAAAATATACATTATAAATTATTAATAGTTATTATTATTACCAAATAACCCTTTTTATCTGGTCATCATTTTTAGTAGGCTTCTTCCATCCACTGGATATAGAAAAACATTGCATACATAAACGAAAAGACACATCCATACGTTTTATTTAAAAATATTCTTATCTAAATTATTAGATTATATTATAAATTTTATGTTATTAACAAATTAATGTTTTATGTTTTCCTAATCTTATAAATAGAAAAATTTACATTTAACTAAGTTAGTGAAATAAAAATTTAAAACTATAATTATGTCTTCACTTGACCATAGTTCATGATAAAATCCAAAAATGTTTATTATTTTCTCTAGAGTTTTAAAATGTTCTCCTCCAAGCGCTTTAAAGTTTAAAAATAAAAATAATTATTAATCCATTTAGTAAAATTTATAGAAAATAATCCTGGGTCTTTACTGTTCAGAATGAAAATTATTAAACTGTAATTTTAAGGAATTATTCCCACGAAGTTTATTCAATATTCTCTGATGCATCACTCTGTTCAATTTAACTTAAGTTATCTGGTAAACTTTTACACAATATTTGTATTTTCATGGATCCATCCTTTATTTATCTACTATATGTCCATTTTTTTATATAGGTTTTATTTCTTAATAAGTTCTTTTTAATTCTTGTAAAATATATATCTAAAAAAAATATTTTCCTTCAAAAAGGACTAAACATTCTATTTCTTTCATTATATTTTATGATAACTCCTACGATATAAATATCTTATTCTTTTTTTTTAAAAAAAAAAACTCCTGGATAAGCTTATAAATAATGCGTCATAAAATTTTTTAGATGGCAAATAGTTTTCTGTTTAAGCTTCCAGCATAATGTCCGTATTGTTCTTTTATGAGTTAGACAGTCCTCCAGTTAAGCATAAATAAAGCTGTATTATAATTTAAACATATTTTATTCTGTAGTATATCCATCTCTATTGTGTAGTTTAGGTTAAACTTCAGATAAAATATTCCTGACAAGTAACTTTTAAAAAACTAGAAAATCATTTCCACAAAGTTTCTAAATATATTATTTCTTTAAAACTCTCTTTTGCAAAATACTTTAAAATTATCAATTAGTTTTTTGCAGATAAAGTTATAAGAAAGTACTAAAAATTGACTAAAATAAAAATTTAAAATACTATATCTTTGATAGCTATAATTTACCTTTCTCTGGTTTCAATACATTATTAATTTTCCCTTATACCCCCATGCAATTCATATTTATAGTCTGTAAGAATACCTCATTTGATTGGTTGATTCTTACTTTAACTTGTGAACAAATTTACATATTTTCAGTTTATAGCAGAATTATATTTGAAAATAAAAAATTATGACGTAATGAACTTAAAATATTATTTAAAATATTACTTTTGAATAAATTATTATTTTATTAAAACTATTTAAACATTTAAAATAACTTTTAAAACAATTTTAATAACATTCCATTTATATATTTTTATTTAAACAAAATATTTAATTTTTTTATTAACTGTATTCGTCTTTATTACATTATTTAAAACATTACAAATGATAGTTAACTTAATATTTATTATTATTTGCTTTTATGATAGGCATTAATTCTATCCAATTCTATAATATAACTTTTAAAATATTTTAAACTTTGTTACTTTAAATACAAACAAGCCTGTGTGTGAAAGTATGTAGTATATAAGTCACATGATTAATAACTTTGACAGACGATTTTTTAATCTATTTCTCTGCCCAGATTAATAAAATTGATACACTTATTATATTATATAAAATAATTATAAAAAATTTGGAAGAATAATTTTAAAAATATAGAACTAGATATTTCACCATCTCAAAGTGTATTTTAAAATATATTATATTAATTTTGACTATTAAATATGATTATAAATTTAAACACTGTATTTATTAACTTATCAGTTTTAAACTATTAAAATCGAATTTATTAAATATACTTTTAATATTTATAGCTGTGTTATTTAATATGGCCAGCTTTTACAACCATATGAAACAATATTTTAAGCTTTATTTAACTATTTTTAAATGATTCGTTATAATTTTATATACTACATATTTTCTTTAGCTTCAAATTGTACTTTATATTATAACTGACAAACTATAATTAACATATTAAAATAACATTCTAAAATTTAAAATTTTTAGTAATTCACTGAGATGGACTATTACTGACCTATAAAAAAGGGCACAATATATATAGACTATCACTATAAGAGTAATGATAAATAAAATAGAAAATCTTATATGATTACAATATTACCAAAACATAAAGTATTACAAATATTCTCTCATGACATAGAATTCATCACTTGAGATTCATCAATTCAGAAGGACTTTTTGTTAATAGATTAAACAATGGTCATGAGAAAATTTCAGTACAAATTTATTTTTTGGCTAGTATTATAATATTATATGATTATTCAATATATATATATAACTTTAAAATTATAAATTATAACATTAAATTTAACAATACATTTTACAAAAATTAACTCCGGCAATTATTTTTTATATCTTTACGTAATTTAAATCATACATAAATTATCAATAATATTCATGTGAATCTAATTTAAAATGCACATATATTATTAGAAATATAATTATAAAACAATTAAATATCACATTATTTCCTTTGTTAAGTTAAACATAAAATAGTTATTACAACTGTCAAAGGAAAGATAAATAAAATTACATTAGTCCTACATTTTATTAGCAATTAGAAAACAATTAAATCATAAAACGTAAATAATACAGATATTATTTTTACTATATAAATTTACTTGTTAATATTAATTTTTGTATGCTGTTTGTTTTGTAAATAATTTTAATAAGATTTTTAGCATTATTAATTAGTGATAGGCAAAATATACATTTTTATTATACAGAAAGATTTGAATTTTGACATACAATCCAGACATCTATCTGCTGTTAATAAATTTCATTTGGCACAAAATAAGGCATTTTATTGTTATTATTTCATTACTTTTACTATATTATTTTGCAAAAACTTTATAAAAAAGTGAGATCTGATATTTTATATGAATGGTGTGCTTGGAACGAATATAAAATTGTTTGTGAAAATGGATTTTAATTAATTGAACTTGAATTATATAATAAATTTTAGAAAAAAATGATTTTTTTATTTAATAAGCGGTATCCACAAGCTTATAATAAGTTAAACATTATTAATTTATCAAATAATAAGATACATTTGATTCAGAAATATGTTTAAGTCACTGAGCTAAATATGTCAGTGGTAATTATAATAATTATAATTTGGAACTAATTGCAGCTGTTCAAAATTCACTTGAAATGATTCCTGGTAATAATCATTTTATTAATGAAATTATTAAGAAAATTAATTGTAATTAATTTAATACAATGCGTTAGGATAAATCATGGGAATTGGATATTTTGGAATTTAAACAAAGATTGAAGAGTGACAAGCTGATTTATTTGAGAAAAGACAAATGTTGCATATGTGTTTAATGATGAAATGTCAATAGATTGATAAAGTTAAAGTGCAAATGGAGAAACCTGGATTTTTTTATTGAAGAATATAATATGGATGGTCAATAAATACAATTTATTAACAATATTTTAAAAAGTGCTAAAAATAAAGCTTTAAGTAATAATGCATACTATATGATATATCTTTATTATGTTGTATGTCCTCATATTTTTGCAAATATAAAATTACATAAAGAAGGTAATCCTTTGTGAGTTATGATATATGTTGGTGGTTCATTCATATATCAGATTTCTAAATATATTGGTAAGCTTTTACAGTACTTTTTAGGATTTGGGGGAAATACTATTGCTTCATCGTTTGACTTTGTAAATAGTATTAAAAATTTTGTGATTGATAAGAATGATGTTATTGCTTCATTGGATGTAACAGAAATGTATGAATCTATTGACAGAATGAATTAAATACAAATATTTGAATACACATTAAAAAGTAAAAGTATTTGTAAATATATGATTATGTTTATTGTTGATTCTTTAATTTTTTTAATGATAATATTGTTGCATCTTTTGAAGGTCAGTATTATAAAATGCCTAAAGGTTGGTCTATGGGTCTGCCTGTAGTTGCACAAGTTTCCAATTTTATTTTATCTACATATGGGAGTAGTATTTTAAATATGTCTACTTTTGGAGATATTGAAATTTACAAAATATACGTGTTTGATGTTTTTGTTTGTGGAAATTCTAATACTATAAATTTGCTGTAGAGGAATTAAACAAGTTTAATGGCTTGAAATGGTCTATTGAAAAGGAACATGACAAAATTATTAAATATTTAGATTTAATTATTACAAGAGATAACAGTATATTAAATTATAAATTAAAAATTAAGCAACTGCAAGAAGGGGATATATAAATTGTAAACCAAAAGTACCAATTATGCATAAGATTGCAAGTTTTAGATATTTTTGATTTGTAATGAAAAATTATGTCATTAGAAAAGTGAAAAACTGAAAAATATTGAGATATTTGCCAAGGAATTGCTTGATGTTGGTTATAAAATGGAACAAATAAGCAATATTTTATGTCAATTTTTAAAAAAAAGTTATAATGGTTTAAAGGAAATGAATATTAATAGTAAACAATGGATATCTATTCCATTTATTTCAAATCCACAATGGAAATTTTTTAAGGATATATATATATATATATATATATATATATATATATATATATATATATATATATATATATATATATATATATATATATATATATATTATATATATAAAGAATGTTTTAATGTTTTATTGTATGTTCCAAACAATATTAATAAAATAGTCAATAATTCTAAGAATGTCATATATCACTTTTTTGTGATTGTATGCTATCATATACAGGTGAACCTAGGTGCAGTATTGAAAAGACATTGATGAAGCATGAATTGTTATATAAGCGTGTAAAAAGTAAAAATAATGGTGATTTCATGTCTCCTTCAGTTTTTGTTTTTTTAGATCTAAAAACATGTAAATATAAATTTGAATTTGATTTTGAAAATGTGAAAAGTCTTCATAAAGAGAGAAAGCACAATAAAAAAAAATTGTGGAGGTACTTTTTATAAATAGGAATAAAATGCATTTAACAAATAGACAAGCTGCTAACATTAAAATATGAGATTCATGGGATTTGAAATGATGACATTTGCTTCCACTTTGTTTTTTTTTTAAATTAATGGCAGTTTAAGCAGGTTTAATAAATTAACTCAAAGTACTTCTGTAGATTTAAGGATTGTTTATAATACTTTATTACCATTAAATTTATTATTTTTATTATAACTACAATATATATATATATATATATATATGATAAACAAAAATGCAAGTTAAAAAACTTGCTAACACTTGTATTTATGTCCACAGATGGCGTTCTACCAAAAACGCCAATCAAGCGTATATTTTGTTTACATAAACGTCAGAGTAGATCAGACCCATATAGCTATTTGGTTTGCTATGCTGAATTTGAAGACATTACATGTCTAAAAAATTCACGCTTGCAAGCTGAATAGAAATTGTTTCATAAACGCTCAGAGTTTGTATTTAGATCTAGTTTCTTTATTCCTGTCTTTCACTGACGGTAGCAAATAGCTTGAAATCATGATCTGAAAGTGGAATTATAGTTAGAGATAGTGAATACTAACTACTCTGACGTTTATGTAAACAAAACATACGCTTGATTGGCGTTTTTGGTAGAACGCCATCTGTGGACATAAATACAAGCGTTAGCAAGTTTTTTAACTTGCATTTTTGTTTATCATAAATGTACCTTTGAGGTCTTTCTTGCAATGATATAGATTGCAGAGGCTTCTACTATGTGGTGATGCTGAACTGATATCAGACCCATATAGCTATCTGGTTTGCTATGCTGAGTTTGAAGACATTACGTGTCTAAAAAATTCACGCTTGCAAGCTGAATAGAAATTGTTTCATAAACGCTCAGAGTTTGTATTTAGATCTAGTTTCTTTATTCCTGTCTTTCACTGACGATAGCAAATAGCTTGAAATCATGATTTGAAAGTGGAATTATAGTTAGAGATAGTGAATACTAACTACTCTGACGTTTATGTAAACAAAACATACGCTTGATTGGCGTTTTTGGTAGAATGCCATCTGTGGACATAAATACAAGCATTAGCAAGTTTTTTAACTTGCATTTTTGTTTATCATAAATGTACCTTTGAGGTCTTTCTTGCAATGATATAGATTGCAGAGGCTTCTACTATGTGGTGATGCTGAACTGAGATCAGACCCATATAGCTATCTGATTTGCTATGCTGAGTTTGAAGACATTACGTGTCTAAAAAATTCACGCTTGCAAGCTGAATAGAAATTGTTTCATAAACGCTCAGAGTTTGTATTTAGATCTAGTTTCTTTATTCCTGTCTTTCACTGACGATAGCAAATAGCTTGAAATCATGATCTGAAAGTGGAATTATAGTTAGAGATAGTGAATACTAACTACTCTGACGTTTATGTAAACAAAACATACGCTTGATTGGCGTTTTTGGTAGAACGCCATCTGTGGACATAAATACAAGCGTTAGCAAGTTTTTTAACTTGCATTTTTGTTTATCATAAATGTACCTTTGAGGTCTTTCTTGCAATGATATAGATTGCAGAGGCTTCAACTATGTGGTGATGCTGAACTGAGATCAGACCCATATAGCTATCTGGTTTGCTGCATGCTGAATAGAAATTGTTTCATAAACGCTCAGAGTTTGTATTTAGATCTAGTTTCTTTATTCCTGTCTTTCACTGATGATAGCAAATAGCTTGAAATCATGATCTGAAAGTGGAATTATAGTTAGAGATAGTGAATACTAACTACTCTGACGTTTATGTAAACAAAACATACGCTTGATTGGCGTTTTTGGTAGAACGCCATCTGTGGACATAAATACAAGCGTTAGCAAGTTTTTTAACTTGCATTTTTGTTTATCATAAATGTACCTTTGAGGTCTTCTTGCAATGATATAGATTGCAGAGGCTTCTACTATGTGGTGATGCTGAACTGAGATCAGACCCATATAGCTATCTGGTTTGCTATGCTGAGTTTGATGACATTACGTGTCTAAAAAATTCACGCTTGCAAGCTGAATAGAAATTGTTTCATAAACGCTCAGAGTTTGTATTTAGATCTAGTTTCTTTATTCCTGTCTTTCACTGACGATAGCAAATAGCTTGAAATCATGATCTGAAAGTGGAATTATAGTTAGAGATAGTGAATACTAACTACTCTGACGTTTATGTAAACAAAACATACGCTTGATTGGCGTTTTTGGTAGAACGCCATCTGTGGACATATATATATATATATATATATATATATATATATATATATATATATATATATATATATATATATATAGCATTGAATATATAGGTGAATTGAGATGTACATTGGAAAGAAAAAGAACTAAAGAGCACTTGATGTTGTTAAAAAAAGTTCAGAATTTGAATCAAATATGCAAAGTAGATAATAATGTTTCAGAATCCATTTTTTATGACCATAATAATTTGTGTATTTACACTTTTAACTTTTATTACAATAACATTAAAATATTGCAAATTAAAAAAAAAAACAAAACAAACGAAACATAATTAAAGCTATGCTAGTATACAAATACAAATATGACTTAATTAACAGGTAGTCAGCAACATTAAGATCACAGAATTGTGGGAAGGTTAGCTTTTCAAAGTGTTAGTGGACAACCACTATGAGGATAGTTGAAAGTACTCAATTTTTAAAATATATCTGATTACTGTATATATATATATATATATATATATACAGTAATCAGATATATTTTAAAAATATATATATATATATATATATATAACAAAATAAATGTCCGCTAATATCAATAATACAATAACAAAACTTAAATATATTCCAAACAATGGTAAACAATTATAATACAATATAAATAAAAACTCATAAAGCAATATTTTCGATTATATTCATAATCATTTTCAACTCAACTTTCAAAATGGAATCATCTATTACCAACCAGAAACACATGTCGATTTAAATATCCCACAATTCATTAATCCTAACATTTGCTGACTGTCTGTTTATTATCGTATTTTTATACCTACTAATAAAAACTGCCTCTTTAATTTTTCTTTTTTCATTATCTCTCTCTTGTCCTAAAATTTTTATTATATTTATATCAAAATTAAACTTAAAATTACAATTTCTATCATGATCATAAAAAACAGATTCAGTATATAACTTGACTTCATTACTATTATCATTACATATCTGTACATTTTTCAAAACTCTTTTATATAACAATTTATGTTCTTTAATTCTTTTCTCTATACTACATCTAGATTCCCCAATATATGATAAGTTACACCCACAAAAAATTCTATAAATTATATTACTCACGTTATTTTTTACTAACTTATCTTTTGAATTATTAACCATTCTATTTAAATTACCTGATCCATAAAAAGAAACATTATATATACCATTATAAACTTTTTTCATAAATTTTACTTGATTATTATTATAAAAAGGCAAAGAAATCCACTTCTTACTCTTAATTTCTTCATCACCAGTATTTCTATTAATTTTCTTACTAAATTGACAAACCACTTGATAAATTTATTTTATATTATAACCTACACTTAATAATTCACTTACATAATTTTCAATATTTTTCTTTTCATCACATGCATATTTACACAAAATATTATTTCTATACAAAAAAGACAAAGGTTTACGGATGTGCTTGATTTCAAAAAATATTATTTCTATACAAAAAAGACAAAGGTTTACGGATGTGCTTGATTTCAAATAATGAATATGTTCAAGGAGTTATTTTACAAATGGAAAAATTAAATTTTGAATTGATTGATAAATATAATGTTGATTCAGAAAGAATGAAATTTATTAATAATATTTTATTAAAGGCAAAGAATAAAGGAATAAATGATAATGTGTACTATCCATTATATCCTTCAAGTGCTATTTGTCCACGTGTATTTGCTAATGTAAAATTACATAAAGAAGGTTATCCACTTAGAATAATTTTGGATTTTGGAGGGTCTTTTGTGTATAAGACTAGTAAATATATAGCTAAAATTTTACAAGATTTACTTGGATTTGGAAAATATTCTGTAACATCATCATTTGATTTTGTTGAAAAAATTAAAGATTTAAGTTTGGACTGTGATGATGTTTTAGTGTCATTGGATGTTTCTGAGATGTATGGATCTATTGATAGACTTGATTCAATTAAGATAATTTATCAAGCTTTATTGGAAAAGAAAGTGGATAATCAATTAATATGTTTTCTGATGAAGGCTTTAAATTTTATTGAACAAAATATTGTTGCATCCTTTAATGGTAAATTTTATAAGATGAGTAAAGGCTGGCCAGTGGGATTACCAATGGTGGCACAGTTATGCAGTTTTGTTTTGTCATAATATGAAGAGAAAATTTTAAACAAATTTATATTTATGGGAAATATTAAGATATATACGAGATATGTGGATGATGTTTTCATATGTGCTTCTTCAGAAATGATTGATAAAATTTTTGATGAATATAATAAATTAAAAGTCTTATCTGGACTATGGAGAAAGAATATAACAACAGTATTAAATATTTAGATTTGATAATTTCAAGGAACAATAATATGATTGACTATAAATTGTTTATTAAACCTATTGGAACTAGAGGGTATATTCCCTATTTATCTAACGTGCCACATAATTATAAGATGGCTGGTTTTAGGTCTTTTTTGTATAGAAATAATATTTTGTGTAAATATGCATGTGATAAAAAGAAAAATATTGATAATTATGTAAGTGAATTATTAAGTGTAGGTTATAATATAAAAGAAATTTATCAACTGGTTTGTCAATTTAGTAAGAAAATTAATAGAAATACTGGTGATGAAGAAATTAAGAGTAAGAAGTGGATTTCTTTGCCTTTTTATAATAATAATCAAGTAAAATTTATGAAAAAAGTTTATAATGGTATATATAATGTTTCTTTTTATGGATCAGGTAATTTAAATAGAATGGTTAATAATTCAAAAGATAAGTTAGTAAAAAATAACGTGAGTAATATAATTTATAGAATTTTTTGTGGGTGTAACTTATCATATATAGGGGAATCTAGATGTAATATAGAAAAAAGAATTAAAGAACATAAATTGTTATATAAAAGAGTTTTGAAAAATGTACAGATATGTAATGATAATAGTAATGAAGTCAAGTTATATACTGAATCTGTTTTTTATGATCATGATAGAAATTGTAATTTTAAGTTTAATTTTGATATAAATAAAATAAAAATTTTAGGACAAGAGAGAGATAATGAAAAAAGAAAAATTAAAGAGGCAGTTTTTATTAGTAGGTATAAAAATACGATAATAAACAGACAATCAGCAAATGTTAGGATTAATGAATTGTGGGATATTTAAATCGACACCGGTTGGTAATAGATGATTCCATTTTGAAAGTTGAGTTGAAAATGATTATGAATATAATCGAAAATATTTCTTTATGAGTTTTTATTGAGTTTTTATTTACATTGTATTATAAATTGTTTACCATTGTTTGGAATATATTTAAGTTTTGTTATTGTATTATTGATATTAGCGGACATTTATTTTGTTATATATATATATATTACCAGTGTTCAGTTTATAAGATAGCAAGTATTTAAACTTTAATGGAAAGACTTTAATCATCTACCTTCCAACTGCTGTGCCATCCATATCATTGAAAATATGATTGTGATGCAATGATTAAAGCCCCTGTTGATACAATATTATTGTCATAAGTTGTGTTGACATCAAATCAATCTGACCCTTCAGATATAGCACATTAGAAGGTCCAATTAAATACCTAGAAGGCAGATGGGCCCATACAGATTGAATGTGTAATATTTAACTAGAAATATAGTGTATATATTAAACTTAAGGTAATGAAAATGGATTTGAATTCAGACTTACAATATCTTATATATATATATATATATATATATATATATATATATATATATATATATATTATATTTTTATATATAAACACACGCTCCATCTTACATACCAATATACAAGACTTCATATATGAGAAAAAAATAAATGATCTTGTTTTATTATATATATATATATATATATATATATATATATATATATATATATATATATATATATATATATATATATATATATATATATATATATATATATATATATATATATATATATTTTGTGCAGCAAAAACCACTTGTCAGTTGGTCCAGATCATTATCTCCCACAATTAAATTTAATCACTACTTAGTTTACATCAGAATAACAATTCTTCAAACTTCAATGTCAATATGGCTATGACAGTAATATTGGAATGATCAATGGCTTTGAGCATTGCATCATAATTTTTTCAATGATATGGATGAGTAAAGTTGGAAAGTGGGAAAAGGTTGATACCTATCCATTAAAGTTTTAATATTTGATATCTTAATATAAACTGAGCGCTCATTATATATGTGTGGAAGATGATGATGTGCACCAACTTATGAGTACTGGTTCAGCATAAAATATCTATATTGTAGATCATTGTTTTTTTTCTCATTTATAAAGTCATGTATATGGTTGTATAAAATGGAGACGATAGATGTAGGGAGCTTAAATGTCTGTGTTCAAATATCATCCAATTACATTATAGTTTAGTATAGAAAATATACTTGTATTTAAATATGTCAACTTGTAATCATCACTTATATTTTCTCTGTATTTAAATAGACATATTAAGGTCTTATACATGAAACATCAGGAACTTAATGTTAACAAAAATATGATATTAGCATCAATAAAAGACTTGAGTAATCTGTCATCAGAATTTCAATGATAGGGATGGCTGAGAAGCTCAAGGGGATGAAGATTGGATGTTATCTATTAAAGTATGGAGATTTTCTACTTTAATACAAACTCATTGCTGATTATATGTGTGTGTGTGTGTGAAAGATGATCATCTGGATCATCTTCTAAGTGCTGGTTTAAAATTAAATGCATATATATTGGAGATCATTTATCTTTTAATGGCATGTGAATTGTTTCTTAAGATGGAGTGAAAAGTTGTAGGGAGATTGAAAGTCTGAGTTCAAATTCTTATAATAGCACTATATTTAGTATAAACAATATAATTTTATTTACATATTACATATTTAACTGTATTCTTCCCATATCTCTTCTGCTTATTTACTTAGTCATATCAAGGTTTTATATGTGAGAGGTCAGAATGACATAAAATCATCATGAGCATGGCAAGGTTATTGGCATCAACATGGGATTTGAGTATTCCATCATCAGATTTTAGATAATGGTGAACAGGTGAAGGTGGAGAATATTGAAGTCTATCCATTAAACTTTGAAAAATTTGCTATTTTAATACAAAATGAGCACTGATTATGTATATGTGTGATTTGGAGCAATTGATAAGTGCTGGTTCAACACAAAATATGCTTATTGGACAACATTTCTCATATATATATGAGGACAACATTTCTCATATATATATGAGGTTACATATAATAATTCGATAAGATAAGTAGATAGATATTGGCACCTTGAAATTCTGAGTTTCAATATCTTCTAATTACATTGAGCTTAATATTGACAATGTGTTTGTATTTAAATATGATATTAATATTACAATTATTGCAGAAAACCAGGGTAAAATTTATAGTACAATTTTTTTTTCTCATGTGTCATAGCATCTGCTGGGAAGTGAATCCGCTAACCCAGGACAACTGCTTGTAAAGCAGCTGTCATTGATCTCTCAACCACCAATTGCTTCTTAGATATAACATATTCGGTCTGTATTCTCCCTATAACTCTTCGGTGTATTTAAACGAACATAGTAAGCTCCTATACATAAGAAGCCAGAGTGGCAATGTCAACATGTGTATGACAATAATATTGGCATCAATAAGTGGTTTCAGTGTTACATCATCATATTAAAAATGATATAGATGTTTGAAGAGTTGGAATGTGGAGAAAATTACAGTTTATGCATTAAAGATAGATTTGCTTTCTTATTATAATCTGGGCCCAGATTATATATATATATATATATATATATATATATATATATATCTGGGCCCAGATATATATATATATATATATATATATGTGTGTGTGTGTGTGTGTGTGTGTGGGTGTGTGTGTGTGTGGAAGATGGTGATCTAGACCAAAGGAACAATGCAGTTTACCATCAAATATATATATTGAATACAATTTATCTTTTTTTTTCATTTATGAGCTCATGTATATCAGTTGTATAAGATCGAGTGGATATATATAAGCCGCTTGGAAGTCTGAGTTCAAATTTCTTCAAATTACATTATGTAGTATAGACAATGTATTTAAATATTACATACTGACACTGTTTTTTGCCCATCACACTTCTGTAAATTTAAATGGACATATTATAGTCTTCTAGATGTGATGGATCAGAGTGACAATGTCAACATGGGTCTGACAACATAATTTGCAACATAAAGTGTTTTAGCACCAGATTTGTAGTAATATGGATGGCTGAAAAGTTGGAAGTTGAAGATAAAGTCTATCGACTAATATTTGATGATTTGCTATATTAATATAAATTGATTACTGCTGATGTATATGAAAGGGAGATGGTGATTTAGACCAGGCATTTCCAAAGTGGTCGATATTAATTAATTCCCTGGGGTCAATTTGACCTTTTGTAGTTGATAGTTTCAATAAAAAATTTGGTGGTCAATAACAGAAAAAATAGTCTTTCTTACCGCACCTATTTGTTTATTACTTTAAAATATTTACTTATTCCAATAGATGCCTAATTAAGAAGTAAAATAATTCAATAAAACACTTTTTTGATAAAAACACATTACATAACATACTAGTGAATGCAAAGATATGTAAGAAATGCATAAAAATACATATATCACAAACTTATCTGTACATTATATTATTGAACATATCAAAGCCAGTGCAGACATGAAAATAGCCATATGTCCACACTTGTTAATAGTTGGAAAAAATGATACTCAATATTAGCAAAATCTATCAGTCTTGTAAGATCATTATTTCATAAAATACTATAAATTGGTTCATTTGATGATATATGTATTTGTCATTTGAACTTTGAATATTATTATTTATTGAAGAGCAGTATATGAAAAAGAAACTCAGAGGCCTCGTTTGAATTCAACAAAAAATCTTTTGTTACAAATAAGTACATATTTTATGGTTTTTTAACACAGGGTCTATTGAAATTGCTTGTTAATAAAGTTTTTTATTTTTTACAGCAATAAGATGACTCTGAACCAAAAAAAAATCCACATGGTACAGATTGTATATTTGATGCTAGAATTTGTTCTGTAATTACCAAACAAACGTTTACCAATGAGACTCACATGTGAAAAAGTCTTTAGCATCGATGCTATGAAACCATCAAAACTAGAAGATCATTTGAATAGAATCATCAAAGTTTCAGTCATGTAAAGATTTAATTCTGAAGAGAACTACAAAAGATTTTTTTTCATCATTGAAGCAAAATGATGATGGACTAAAGGCATTTATTGTACCACATTTTCTTATTCATCACAAAGTCTGGCTAACCACCCACCATAGGGGAGAAACTGATTTCACCAGCTGGCATTGAAATATTGAACACTGTACTACAACAACCTGCACAAAATGTTATAAAAAGATTTATTTTCCAAATAACATGGTTCAAAGACATATTGGTGAAATGGGTCATGACATGAAACCATTTGTGTAATCATTTGCAAAAAAAATGTTTCTTTTCATCAAATTAGATGAGTCAACATTATCTGGTAATAAAGCTTTGTTGCTGGTATACATTGGCTTTATTCAAGAAAAGGAAGTGCATAAACAGCTGTTTTTTGCTAGAACCTTAGAAACTGACATCTGAAGTGCATAAATTTTTAATTTCATGGAGCTATTTTTCAAAGAAAAAGTGATTCAATTGATGGATATAATATCTGTAGTGACAGATTGAGCACCTGCTATCGTTGGTTATTAACAGAGTTTTGTAAGTTACCTGAAACAGCATGTACCTGGAGTGGTTGCAGTTTTATTGTGTAAACCATACACACCATTTAGTAGACCAGAACCTTAGCAACAAATTGTATCAATCACTTCAGTTTGTTATAGCAGCTGTGAACAAAATTTGAAGTAACACTGATTACTAGACAGTTTGCTTGATTATGAAAGGAAAGTGATGAAGACTTTTGTCAATTGGTTCTTCATACTGAAGTTCACTGACATACAAAAGTTTATCTTGCACTTTTTCAATTTTTTTAGAGTTTTTGAAAGATGTGGATTTTAGTTTTGAAAAAAAAAACTTAAAAATAAAAGAGATACTGCTTACTTAATTAACTTATTTGGTAAATTTAATGATGTTAATTTACAACTACAAGGAAACAATCCGAATCTCATCAAAGTAAAATCAGTTACATTAGTGACTTTTGTTGCCAGATTAATGTTTTAAGCTAAATATTGCAATATCTGAACCTTCCAAGTTTCCCAACCTAATTATAATAGGTGCAAACCAACAAGAAAACATATTGATATACATCAGCTACTTGAAAGCTATTCACTTAGATTTGAAAACTTTGAAGATATTCTATCATTGGATATACTGAACTGGATAATAAACCCATACCCTATTAGTGCAGAACGAAATATGATTTTGCAAGATATGCCGATAACCATCAGCATGAATGAGGTTCTCAAGGTACAATTCTATCAGGGTTATCAAGTTTTGGTTGCAACTAGATATATTCAATTTTTGTACCTAGATTTATGGACGTTTGTACAAAAGTATATGTTGGTATTTCTATCATTGCATCTGGTAATAAGTGGATTCAATGTAGTTTTAAACCTGCTTCAGAACAGACAACGGATTGCATAACACTGAACATTAAGATTTGAGAATGCAATTCACTAATTTAAAACTGGTGATAAGTAAATTGTTGATAGATCAGCAGGTGCACTCTTCTCATTAAATTCCGTTTTACAATCTAATTTATATTGTATTTTTATTTTTATAATTCTGATTAAAATATTTTGTTGTTGCAATTTTGTTGATGTTTAATTCTGTCCGAATATGTTGATTTTTTTTCATTTCATTTTTATGTTTAATAAAGTGATTTCAATATTTGTACTTATTTTGAATTTACATATTTATGTTATAAATGACAAAAATAAAACAAAAAACTCAGCTGGTATTTTTGTTTTGGTTTGTTTTTTTGTTAGTGCAGGTTTTGATATTAAATGTTGCACAAGATAATGCCATATTTCATAGTCTTTTTATATTTTTCAGTGATTAATTATAAATAATTGAAATGAAAACTTTGATATCTAGTGAAATTTAAAATCGAGTACTCTATAAATTTATTAATTTGAGTAAGTAAACTAAATGACTATAGTGTCGACAGTTTTCACTGTTTTTGTTAAATGGGTCTGCAACCAAAAAAAGTTTGAAAACTCTTGATTTAGACCAAGTGATGAGTTCGGGTTCAGCATAAATTGAAATATATTGATGATCATTTATCTTTTTTCATGAATGAGGTCATAGTTATTGGATGTATATGATAAAGAGGATAGATGTAGAGCTTTAAATTCGGAGTTCATATCCCTTCTAATTACATTAAGTTTTGTATAGGCAATATACTTATATTTTAATATTACATTTTTAGTATCCAAAAGGCTTCAAGCTTTCCATTTTCAGATTTTTAATGATATTGATCACTGAAGATTTAGAAAGGGGAGAAAGTTGAAGTCCATCCATTAATGTTTGAATATTTACTATCTTAATATAAACTGAGCACTGATTATGTGAATGATGATCTGTACCAAGACTTGAGTAATATATTGATAATCATTTCTCTTTTTATTAGGTATGGAGACATGTGTATCGGTTGTACAAGATAAAGTAGATAGTTGTAGTGAGCTTGAATGTCTAAGCTTAAATCCCTTCTAATCAGATTGCATTGAATATAAACAATATGATTATATTCAGCCAATATTCTATTCATTTCCATTTTCTGTATTTAAATGGCATATTCTAGTCCTATATGTAAAATGTCAGAGTGATTTAATGTCAACATGGGCAAGAGAATAATATTGGCATCAACAGGAGTTTTAAAAGTTCCTTCATCAGATTTCCAATAATAAGCATGACTGAAGAGTTTAATGTTAGAGAAGATTAAAACCTATCCATTAAAATTTAAAGATTTGTTATATTAATATACTAAATGCTGATGTGTGTTGGGGGTGAAGGTCTGCTAAACTGTGTTGGTTCATCATGAAGTATGTATATCATTTATCTTTTTTTTCTCATTTATAATGTCATGTGTATTATGTTGTATAAAATGGAGTGCATAGGTGTTAGTTCAAGTCTTCCCTAATTTGATTAAATAATATAGATAATATTCTGTTCATGCCTATTCTTTGCATTTAAATGGATATATTACATTCCTATATGTAATGGGTCAAAGTAACTTAATGTCAACATAGGTATGATAATAATTTTGGCATCAAAAAGGCTTTAGGCATTCCATCATCAGATTTACAATGTTATGGATGGGTTTAAGAGTTGGAAGGTGAAGATTGAAGCCTATCCATTAAGGTTTGAAATATTGCTATCTTAATATGTACTGAGTATTGATTATATATGTGAGGGAGATGATCTAGACTAAGTGATGAAGACTGTTTCAGGAAGAAATATAATATTTTGTAGATCATTTATATTTTAGCAGGTCTTATGTATTGGTTGTATACCATAAAATGAATAGATGTAGGAAGTTTAAGTCTAAATTCAAATATGTACTAACAACTTTAAATTTAGTGTAATACCTTTATTTAAACATTACATTTTCAAATTTTATTCTGCCCACCCCCTTTATGTGTAGTTAAATTGACATTTTAAGATACTATATACCAGATGTCAGAGTGACTTAGTATCAATATGGCTTTGACAATAATATAGACATCAACAAAAGCTTTAATGTTTACATATTAATATTTTTAATACTATGGATGGATACAGACTTGGAGGGGGGTAAAACCTATCCATTAATGTGATTTGCTACCTTAATATAAACCAAGAACTGATTATATATGAGCATGGGTAATGATGATCTAGACCCACTGATGAGTGCTATTTTAGCATGAAATATGTATGTTGGAAATTATTTACATTTTCTCATGTCTGGAGTCATGTGTATTGTTTGTAAAAGATGGAATGGATATATAATATACATATCTTGAAATTCCTAGTTTAAATATATTCTAAACACCTTATGTTTTGTAAAGACAATGCACTTCTATTTAAATATTTTATATTCAGTCGATATGCTAAATATCTATCTTCTGTTTTTTAAAGAATATATTAACATCATGTAGATGGAATCAGAATGTCTTAATCTAAAGAAGGTATGACAATAATATTAGCATCAACAAGAGATTTGAACATTCCATCATCAGATATGCAATGTAATTGATGGCTGAAAAGATGAAAAGTGTTGAAGATTGACACCTATTACATGAAGTTTCAAGATTTTTTACCTTAATAGAAATTGAGCACCCATTATACATATGTTTGTGAGATAATTATCTACAGCAGATGATGCATTATTGGTCACCAAAATGTGTATATTGGGATCATTTATCTTTTTTTTATTGTAAGATTGTGTATTTTGGTTGTATAAGATGAAATAGATAGATGTTAAAAGCTATAAAATCTGAGTTCAAATCTCTTCTAATTACATTAAATTTAATAATGACAATATAGTATTTAAATACTATATTTCTAGCCTGTATTCTGCCCATCCATATTCTATGTATTTAAGTTCATAGGAGGAATCAAAATGACTTAATATCAACATGGATATGTTATTAGCATGAACAAGATTTTCGAGCATTCCATCACTACGTTTCCAATGATATTAATTGTTTAATAATTGGTAAGTTGAGAAGATTAAAACCTATTTATTAAAGTTTGAAGAAGATGATGATCTGAACTAACTGACAAGTGATGTTTTAGCATAGAATATATTGGACAACATTTACGTTTTTCCCATGTATGAGGTCATCACTACCAGATTTTGTAGATGGAGTGAATACATGTTTGGAGATAAATTTAATGAAATCAAATCATTTTGAATTACATTAAGTTTAGTATAGACTACATACACACATGTAAATATTGTCTATTCAGCCTGCATTCAACCCATTCCTTTGTAAATGGACAAATTAAAGTCCTATATGTGAGGCCTTAGAGCAATTATTATGTTAGCATAAGTGTGACAATATTTATTGATATCAACATGGGCTTTGAGCATATCATCAACGGGATTTCAATGATATAAATAACTCAAGATTTGTAAGATGAAGATTGGAACCTCACCATGTGAAGTTTGGAAATGTGGTATCTTAACATAAACTGAACACTGAATATATATATATATATATATATATATATATATATATATATATATGGGGAGGATGATCTGTACCATGTGATGAGTGCAGTTTTAGCATGAAATACATATGTGGAAGATATTTTTATTTTTTTTTATGTATAAAGTCATCTCTATTGGCAGTATATCATGGAGTGGATAGATGTTGAGAGCTTCATAGTCCAAATTCGAATCACTTTTAAATTACATAAAGTTTAGAATAGAACATATTATGCCCATCCCTCAACTGTGTATTTAAATTGACATATTAAGGTCCTATAAATGAGGGTTCAGAGTGACTTAATGTCAACATGGGGATGACAATAATATTAGCATCAACAAAAACATTGAGATTTTTATCATCTGATTTGCATTGACCTGAATGGCTGAAAGGATGGAAGGTGGAGATATTGAAGCTTTTCTCATTATATTTGAAGATTTTATAAATTAATATAAACTGAGCACTGATTATATATGTGTGTGGGTGATCTAAACCAACTTATCAGATAAAGTATTATAACGATCGAAATGAAAGTGAAGATCGAATCTAACCGCAAACTACGATATCTGCTCTACAAGCGCCATCTAGGCATTTAAACTTAGAAAAATTTATACAGTAGGCAGATACGCACTGTTAAGATTCCACTTTATTTAAATATTCAGATCGTTAGCCCAAGTCACTAGCTCAGTGGAGACGCAGAGATAAAAATCTATATCTTAATTTATATCTTAAATATAAATAAATAAAAGCCACTGCCAGAAATTAACACATAAAAATATTTATTTACGCACATATAAAATCATTCTAATTTGAGGAATAAGTTTAACATTTTAGATTTTTATATTAACTTTTAATTTTACATTTAACTAAGTTTCAATGAGTTTAATATTTTATTTAGATAGTCAAGTATGAATAGACTACATAGATCTGCATTTGAAAAGGAAAAGAAAATATTCTTCCCTGATTTAACCTTAGGCAACAAATTTCACAATCAAACCGGCGCCAATCCATCTGATACATTTATGTATTCAATGTAGCATGAAAATACAATAACACAAAATACAATACTATCAGGAATGTACACCTGATCATTAAGTAGAATTAGAGAAGACATTGTCTCTCCACCAACAGGAATGTGACATCTGTTGGTGAGTAGAACAATAAACATAAAACTCCATAGGAATGGACTGTGGTCCTTTGCCGTCTTACCAATCCATCCATAGGCAAACATAAGGTGTGTGGCGTATATCTATAATCCTGCCCGTAGCAAACCTCATACTACATCTACAATTACACCAATATATCCAATCCATTGAACCAATTCAACTACGAAATGAATAATCTAAGATTACCCTCCCTTAATATAACTTTACAAAACTATATAGCCATTCACGCCCGACTTAAATTTAACATTTAAATACATTTGCACAGATTTGTATAAAAATGTTGGGTATAGATCGATTACATAGATTCCATGGTCAAAAACATTTCAAAATAAACATAAACGATCAAAATACAAAATTATTGATACCGACAATTGCAGAGGGAAATTTATAAGTAACCCAATAGTATTCACCATAAGATACTTGTGTTGTCACCAATAGTTTAAAAGACATCCGAATAAATACATTTTACATACCCTGCGGTATCATTATTTATCGAATGTCTATATTTTGATCAAATATGAAAACCAAAATATAATTAACCGCAAACGAATCCCTGCAAGCATCTATAAACAACTTAAATTTCATGCATTTAAATAATTTTTACAATAAGAAAAAAAAAATGGAAATGATGTTTATCAATCGGAAAACATAAAATTAAACATTATTAATTTGATTTAAAAACTTACAAACGTCAGATAAGAGTCCGTTTTAACATTTAAGTTGGCTTGTTTATCAATTTGTAAAACTTGACGAAAGTTCTTAATTGATTTTAATAATTGTTCATTTCATATAGCTTATGGTAGAAGAGACCAGGTTTCTGCTTTTAATTCCCACGACGCCTCCATTGGAAGATAATGTTCTGGAGATGGCAATAGCTGGTTTAAGGTATCACAGTTTTTTAATTTTTCTTTTTTAAATAGAGAGTGTGGTATGTGCATCCTACCGCATCTCTCAAACACACAATGCTGGAACTGTCAGAAAAAAACTGTATTTCTCTTTTTATATTATCCACACGGATTCAATCAACAAAACATCACTAATCCATCACTTTTGTTAGGTTCCGAGCCAAGGCTTAGTGCTTCCATTGGTCAAGCTAATTTCTTTTTATTTTCTTATCTATCTTTCATCAGATCATTTTAATTATATAAGAGCCCAAGGGCCAGTTTGGTTTTTGATAATTCATAAACAATCATTTCCATTTACAGATTACGAGAATTAATTATTAACTGTTTTTATTTTTAAATCTTGTATTTTTTTTTTATAAAAAAGTACGTTCAAATACTTATTTATTTGTTTTTGTTTTTTTTTAAATATTTTTAAAGTTTGGCATCTGTGCGAATGTATAGACATTTAACAAACATTTTAATTTTAGCATTTAGTTTTTTTACTTTTATTTGCAAACTTTTAAGTTTTTATTTTAAATTAATGTAATGACATATTTATATATATCGTTACAGTATGTATCTTGAAAACCATTTATATTTCCCCTATGTATGAGGTATTGTGTTTTGATTGTATAAAATGAAGTGAATATATTTCAGATGTTTGAAGATCTGATTTATAATATCTTCTAATTCCATTACATTCAGTATATATATATATATATATATATATATATATATATATATATATATATATATATATATATATATATATATATATATATATATATATATATATATATATATATATATATATATATATATATATATAGCATCCATTTGTATATCACATATTCCGCCTATATTCTGACCAATCTTCTTCTGTGTATATAATTAGACAAATTAATGTCCTATAAATAAGAGTTTAGTGTGACTTAATCCAACATGGGTATAACAATAGTATTGGCATTTACATGAACCTTGAATATTCATCAACAGATATTAATGACATAGATTATTGAAGTTTTGGAAGATGAATGAGATTGAAGCCTATCCCTTAAAGTTTGAAGACTTGCTACTTTAATATAAACTGAGCACAAATTATATATGTGGATGGGAGATGATCTAGATACCAAATAGAAATTATTTATCTTTTTCTAATATATGAGATCATGTGTATTGATTGTGGAAGATTGAGTGGATAGATTTAGGGGGCTTCAAACTTTAAGTTCAACTCTCTTCTAATAACATTAAGTTTAGTATAGAGAATATGCTTGCACTTAAATTTTAAATATTCAACATGTATTCTGACTACAATTTTTTGTGTATTTAAATGTTTATGTTAATTTTCTATAGGTGAGATGTCAAATTCTTTTTATGTCAACATCAGAATGACAAAAATATTGGCATCAGAACAGATTTTTAGCATCCCAATGCCAGGCTTTTAATGATATGGATGGATGAAGAGATATATTTCATATAATGGAATTAAAATCCAATAAGTTGCCTTCATAAAATACTTTAATACAAAAATATAAACAAATATTATAGACAACTACATTTGAATTAATAAATAATAAATTTATTTACATCAAATCGATTTGTTGTAAATAAATTTATTATTTATTAATTCAATAATATTTGTTTATATGTTTTTTTTTTGTGTGTGTGTGGAAGATGATGTGGATCAACTGATGAGTGCTAGTTCATGGTAAAATACTTATATTGGGAGAAAACTTGTCTTTTTTCATGTATGTTATTATAGCATGTGTATCAGTTGTATAAGATGTAGTGGATAGATGTAGGGAGCTTCAAAGTCTAAGTTCAGATCATATATTAAATAAGTGCTGGGTTTTGACTTGGATATTTTGGAACTAGTATATGAATGTTCTAACTACTCACTTAGCCAAAAGCTCAAAAACAATTGTTATGGTATAGTAATATTCTAGATAGATATTTTAAATATTATCTGCTACTGCACTTATCAATAAGAGATTGTTTGAGCTATTTGGTAAAATCACTATATTACATATTTGTAAATAAAAGCTTATAATAGCAATGCCACTCAATATAGGACTTACTTATATATATATATATATATATAAAGTAAGTATATATATATATATAAAGTAAGTATATTGATATATATATATATATCATATATATATATATATATATATGATCAATAGATGGTGTTTTACCAAAACCACTGAAACAAGTGTAAAATTTGTTTACATAATGACAAAAGAGTCAGAATTAATTATCTCTTTCATTTGCTCACCCTAAGATCAGATGATTTCAAGCTATTTGCTATCATCAGTGAATGGTAGAGTTAGAAACTAGATCTAAACACTGACTCCAAGTGTTTATGTAAAAAAAGTTTCTATCAGTTTGCAAGCGTGAAGTTTTTAGACCGGTAAAGTCTTCAAACTCAGCCTAACAAGGCAGATATCTATATGGGTCTCATCTCAGTTCAATTTCACCACATAGTCAAAGTCTCTGCAATATATATCATTGCAAGAAAACTTTAAAGATACATTTATGAAAAACAAAAACAAGTTATTCATGTAACTTGCTATCACTTGTTATTTATGATTAATAGATGGAGTTTTACCAAAACCACTGAAACAAGTGTAAAATTTGTTTACATAAATGACAAAAAAGTCAGAATTAACTATCTCTTTCATTTGCTCATCTTTTTTTGACTCTTTTGTCATTTATGTAAACAAATTTTACACTTGTTACGGTGGTTTTGGTAAAACACCATCTATTGATCATAAATAACAAGTGAAGCAAGTTACATGAATAACTTCTTTTTGTTTTTCATAAATGTACCTTTAAAGTTTTCTTGCAATGATATATAATGCAGAGACTTTGACTATGTTGTGAAACTGAACTGAGATCAGATCCATATAGATATCTGGCTTGTTAGGCTGAGTTTGAAGACTTTACCGGTCTGAAAAATTCATGCTTGCAAACTGATAGAAATGTTTTGCATAAACACTTGGAGTCAGTGTTTAGATCTAGTTTCTAACTAGATTCTTCACTGATGATAGCAAATTGCTTGAAATCAGCTGATCTGAGGGTGAGCAACTGAAAGAGATAGATAATTCTGACTCTTTTGTCGTTTATATAAACAAATTTTACACTTGTTTTGGTGGTTTTGGTAAAACGTCATCTATTGAGCATAAATAACAAGTGATAGCAAGTTACGTGAATAACTTGTTATATATATATATATATATATATATATATATATATATATTTATATATATATATATATATATATATGAGAAAATAAAGTATTTAAAGTTTTTATTTATTTATAAATTGTCATATAATTTCCTGCTAAAGAAATAGTTAATGAGTGTAACAAGAAAGCATATATATATATATATAAAAAAGACACATTTTATTACATTGGGTGTTTGGACTGCAACTCCTGCAAATTTAACACACAACAATATGGTTTGGACAGAGCATTTTCATGGTAATATTTTTATTTCCCATAGTCCAGTTTCAAGATGCAAAGTTTGTATTGTTAATTTAAATACATTGGAAATTATATTATTGATTTCAGGGAGTATGTCTACAAATTTATTAATAATCTTCCCAAAGTTATTTATAAGTACTTCCGTTTTTACTTCATGATTGTTAATCATCATTTTCTTTTTCTGGAAAAAAATCTATGAAACATCGAATTAGTTTTTTTTAACACTTATATTATCTTGTTTTCTTATTTTTTTCTGCTTACTCTTGCAACATATTCAGAACCACTGAATAATTATTTACAAAAATAATCACATCATATAAAAAATACAGAGGACTTAAATAATATTCATCTACTTTTACTTCATTATCTTTTCATTTTAATCAATATTTTTTTGTAAAACTATCCTAAAGCATTTTACAGACTTGGCTTCACCCTGTAATGCATTTTCTTCATATATCATTTTTATTAACACACATAATGTAGTCAATCTGTTGCATTTTAATTAATATTTATTAGAGTATGATAGTATTCAAGTGTATATCTTGATAATTGGAAACATTAATTACTGTAAAAATGCTTACAGAATTACCTTGGTCTCCATAGTCAATAACTCTATATTATAGGAAAAGTCAGTATTCATTGATTCATTCTATAAATTCACTTAATATTTGGATAAGATTCACTGAATTTATTATTTTGATGTTTAAATCCCAAGTTCACATTAGATGGGATATAGTTATCTTGATAAAGTTATATATATATATATATATATATAACTTTATCAATATATATAATATCCTGCAAATAGTAATATATATATATATATATATATATATATATATATATATCATATTATTATTACTATTTGCAGGATATTCCGTGTAGTGAAAAAGCTAAATGCTGACATTTCAGTACAATATCAAGTACCTTCCTCAGAGCATCCTCTTTCTCAAATCATAAAAATGCATGTGAGAAAGAGGACACTCTGAGGAAGGCACTTGATATTGTACTGAAACGTCAGCATTTAGCTTTTTCACTACACGGAATATCCCACAAATAGTAATAATAATATGACATATTTTATCCATGAAAACATTAGAATTAATATATATATATATATATATATATATATATATATATATATATATATATATAATAGAGTAGAAGCAATTATGAGACAGCAGGGTGATGGATCACCCATTGATTAGTGATTATTTTATATGACAAATATATAAATTTTGCATGGTGAATCATAAATATAGAATGTGAAGCAAAATTAAAATAATTTACTTCTTTATTGGAACTTTCAAATATTTCTAATTCACGGGGAGAGGGTGGGACATGTAAGCCAGAAATTTCTATGTAATATGCATCATGCTAATTTTACCTGGTAAAAATAATCTCATGATGGCCAAGGATTAGATCCTTTTCCTTATATTATTCTAATTGATGACTTATAATGTATTACATAATGTTTGACTCTAATTAAGTTAACTTACAATTTATACACTCCAAATCAACCTAAGAACGAATTGAAATGAAAACGAGTAATAACAAACAACAAAATATGTTTTCATAAATGTAAGTAATATAACAAAAAAACATTAAAAATAAAACATAAATAAGTAGACAAATGAATCAATACCTGGTATATATACACATTTCACATAATATCTAATGTTTATTTTCTACTAATTTGAAGCAAAAAATAAATATGATAGCTTGTGATTATGACATTTTAATTGGACTTATATGATGGATCATTTCCTTTATCTAACATTGATTATTGGATGTTTTTAACTTTATTCAAATTTTCCAATAACATTCAACTGTCATTAATATCATACTGTTTAGTATATACACAACATTTTGAATAGTATTGCATGATAATTGAACTAGTACTTTTAGATTATTGAATATCCAACTGTAACTTAAGACTCCAACCATCTGAGCCATCCTGCTAAATGATAGTTAATAATTTAAAATAGATTAATTTTAGAATTAGCATATATACGGTACAATATATATATATATATATATATATATATTGTACCGGTAAAAACAAGCTCATCCATCTAACATGAGCTGGAACTCACAAAACATACTTCAAACCCAGTCATACCCGATATTTAGATCAAGGATCAGTCTGAATTCGAACCCACTCTCTAAGCCCCAGATCAAACACCTAATGAATAACATAATAGTGATGGCACATGAGAAATAATTTTAATCTGTCCTACTAGCAAGCATGAGAAGAAAATGAGACTTCTATTACTATGACTAAACTAAAATATATATAAGCATGGCTGCATGTTTGGAAGTGGAGAAAAGAAGTATTCGAACTACTGAAATAAGTTAGACAATAAAATATAGTTTAATATACTAAAAAATTGTTTACATACATATATAAATTAATTGCAAACATTAGTATGTGCTGAATGAGCAAGCATTGGTGATTACATAGTGTCCTTCATGCTATTATTTCTCATATGTTTTTTTATTATTTAAATAATATATACTATACATAAACACACATCTTTGGTGGGTCTAATATTAAGTTGCCAATCGATTATTAAAAAAAAATTACATAATATTGCTATTAACACTTTGGATTATGGTTCTGAAACATGGTGACTAACATTATTTCAGGGAGCATTCCAAGATTCATTAAATATATAAGAAAACTATTTTCACACCATTACAGTCATGCAAATATGTAAAACACATTTGAAAATTACATTTGATTATATGACAAAACATTTAATGAAAAATATTTTAATTAGTACTGGTAAGAAGGATGCTTTATTTCCCCCAAGGCATATAGATGCTCTTTAAAAGAGAAATATGTTACAATGGTGGGATTGTATAAGATTGAAATAAATTTAATTAATAAAACTAGTAATAGTTGGCATTTATATATATATATATATTGAGCAGAACACAATTTTAATAATATTACAGCACTAAACTTAGGTCATAAACAAAAGAAATAATAATACAAATTTGGGCAGTACTGACATAATGGTCAAAAATAACTAAGAGGAAATGGCCATGCTTCTGGATGAGAATGAAGTGTGTAGGCATGCCATGGTCATCGCTGATGTGCAGTACTTTTTGTACAAAGGAAGTGGATAGGCATAGCATGTGCCAGACTTAGGGATCACTGCCAGAGGCATTTTTATATGACATAAATGGTTCTGGGTAGATCACTATCCTCAGGACAAGGCTTGATAAGAAAATCTATGGGTTTAAGGCCCAATGTCAGTAACGCAGTAATGATAAATGTCACTAACGACACTGAATAAGTTTATTGCTTTAAAATAAATGATCCTTGTTTGAATGCCATAATTTATATAATTAATTTGCTATGCCACTAGAATATATATATATATATTGTGCCCTTTTGTATGGGTCACCATTTAAGTTTTGTGTTAATTTAGTAGAAAATTTTAAATTTAAGAAGTATTTTAAAAGTGTGATGTTGATTTTGCTTGTGGTAA
>JAQFVV010012841.1:86134-157450 GCA_028023455.1 Epiperipatus broadwayi
GGTAATGTTACCATAAGTTTATCTAAGGCAATCTATGAGTATTTGATATGGGAATTGTGTTGATATTGAGAGATATTTAAAATGATGATGATTATGATGTAATACTGCATTAATAAATTTAATAACAAATGTTTGAAGCTAAAGTATTTAAAAGACAAGTTAAAATTAGACAAAGATATTTATTTAATTTAAAATGTATGTTAAAATTGAATAGAAATATTTTAAATTATAAGTGCTTAAATTGAGATTAATATTTGATTTTAATCATATCAAATAATTATTTTAAAATCTGATATAATATCTTATTTATTTTTAAAAATAAATATTTATTTTAAAAAAGCAATTGTTAGTTTATTTTTAGACTATGAAGCGTTTCTTGTGTTATAAAAAAAAAAAACAGATGTTAGTTAAATTTACACACACATGCGTGGAAGTTGTCTAATAAAGTTGCATAATTATTTTAAAAAATCATGTTGTAAAATTTATAAATAATACGTGAGTTATCACGAGATAAAAATAAAAGATATTAATGTAGAATATTAAATCTGATTTTTAAAAATATTACTTTAAAAATATAACGTATTTAAAAGATTTAGTTTATTTTAATGATCTTATAAAAGTTAAAATTTAGGCCAAGTGAGAAAGAATATTTTAAAAAATGTTTGATAGATTTGAATAAACGATAAGATTATTTTTAAAATGTAATAATATTAAATATTAAATAAGTCATTATTTTATTTTTAATAGTGTGTTGATAAATATGTAAATAAGCAAAGTTTGATTGTTTAAGCGTACCAATCAGATGAGGAGTTTCTGCCAGTATAAAAGCTGGATTCAATTGTTGAGGGGGGCTCTCTCTACAATAAATTTCTAAGTTAATCGTGCTATTGAGAAAATAGCCAAGTAAATTTATAAACGCTCTTAAAATCAGTTGTAAAATCATAAGAGTGTTATTGAATAATTTATAATATTTTTAAAGTAATGAATATGCAGTAGAAACTTAATAGTTCCCTATTGGTCTTCTCAATATCGAAACTCAATTTACGTACAAATGATCATGGAAACATCACGTATCGTAGAAATATATCAGAAACTTTATGCTAGAAAAGTAACAGACGCTGGATTAGTACAGAAAACTATAAGATGGAGAAAAGTAGTATTTTGGACTATAAATAGTTTTAAAGTTAAATTACTATTGTCTGTTATTAATAGATATTTTAAAGAAATAAAAATACTTCTGTGGAAAAAAAGTATTTTTGACAAATTATAGAAGTAAAATGTATATCTTAAGGAAAGATATAAGAAGCAGTAGTAATTTTAAATAAATACTTGCCTTGTTAAGTCTTTGTGCTTAAAAGACTAAATATTGACGATTTGAAAAGGCAAAATAGATTATAAATATGATTATTTAAAATCGTAATATAATAAAATTATTTTATTGAAGTAATCTAAACGCTGGCCGTTATAGATGGAAAAATTAATTCTTACCTGAATATATTATTTATAAATGCGCAAATAATACATGGATGTCCAAACTAAATTAAATTAAGCCAAGCATGCCAAGTTGATTAAAAAATTCAATGTAAATAATTTATAAACTATAAATTAATTTAGAAATAATAACTTTTAAACAATAATCTATGAAGAACTGGATCCAGAGAACTTATAAACTATTTTTTAATTTTATTTGTTTTCTTGTTGGAACTTATTATTTTTTTTTAAAAAAGAACGTTATCATTTTTTTATTATAAACTTTCAAGAAACACGTGATACAACGGAACAGGAAATAGTGTTTTATTGACTTTATACGCAGGATATTTGTTAGAACTTTTATGGTAGAACAAAAGTCATCGCTGGAATCCGTAATATAAATTTTTATTTTATTTATTTAACATAAAATTTAAAATATTATTAAACTATTAAAAAATAGGTTAGGTACATTTATTAAATAGTAACTTAAAAATAATATAATAATTAATTACATAAATTTATTTTTATAATTAATATAACACGGAATATTTTAGTGAATGTTATGAGTATGAATGTGTATTATTTTTGTTTTCTGAAGCTGCAAATTCCGAAGACTACTGGATAGCAGAATGGACATTATTATTATTGTGGTAAAAACATTGTATAATAATTTTGATGAATTTAATATGTTTTCTTTAGATCAACTGAATATGTTGTTGTTGTAGAATGAATGGATAGATATTTTATGAAAACACATACATTATATTGGCAACGAACTTTATTAAAATATGCATAACTTTAATTTATAATGTAAACTTGATACAACATTACGTAAGAAGCTTAGAAATAATTATATGATTCTTTCATAAATAAATTTTGATATTTTTATTATGTTATAGTATTAGAATTATATTTATTCTTTATTTAAGTATTATTTTATTATTTGCAAGATAGGAATAGATTTGAAAGACTCTATTTTTTTTTGTTTATATTTTGTTTTATTAAATAAGTTAAGTTACGTTATGGGTAGAGGCTTATATTTGGATTGAAGTTTATTAAGTATAGACGATGTAGTATAGGTAATTTGGATGATGAATATTTTATTTAAAGTTGATGTTTGTTTTCCGGAAATTTTTAGATAAATTTAGAGGATGTTTATAAATAAAAAAGTATTAGAAAGGATTAAAGAACCCATCAAGTAAAGTAATGATTTTTACACAGAAAAGAATCATAGAATTTATCTAAGGTAATGCTTTATGAATTTAGAATTGATAAATAGTTTAAATAATAATATTTGAACAATAAAGATATGTAATGCATATTTGATAAAACGTATAACAGGAATTACATTAAGTAAAGTATAAGTACAGTCAATTATTTGTTTTTACATTACAAAGATACATTAATTTTATAAAGCTATTAAGCAATGCTAATAATAAAGTAAATATATGATAATACATTATAAATGGTAATACTTAATTAATGTAGCTATTTAATTAGTAGAGCTTCATTGTTTACACATGCTACATAAATAATTTTGACATATATTATTATTTGTAATGGAAGTTTATTAACATTTATTTTAAATCTAAGTTTTGAAAACATACTATGATATTATTAGTATAGTAATTGAAGAGTGTATAATTGCTTATTAAGCACATGAATTAGTAACAATATAAACTTCTGGTATTTGTAATTTCTTATTTTATTTTGATTTATTTTCTTAAATTCTAAAATTGTAAATAGTGTAAATAAAATTTTATTTGAAGTTATTGTAAATAAATTTGTTAATTTGTTTTAAAAGTGTGTCGAGTTTTCATTATTTTTCACCATAGCATTTTGACATCAGATGATTTGAAATAAACATAATATTTGCACAAAATGAATTTGTTATTATTACTTAGAATTGAATACCATATTTACTTAACATTATTTTATAAGAATTGATTGACATGAATATAAATATTACAATGGTCATAAGATAATTATAATGCACATTATAAGAATACAATATTGTTTATTGCCACAAATTATTAAGTATAAGATTTTGATCTATTTTAAAATGAAGATACCATATGAAATAAAAGATATACATATGATTGTTTATTTATTCAATGATTAATTATATAATAGAAATAGATGAGATTAAATTACACTCTAAGATTAGTATTATTTATTATTATTATTAAAATAAGTTAGGTGTATTTAAGTTTGATATAAAATCCCACATCATACTTATTTACATAATTTATTGTTATTTTAAAATTAGAAGAACCTGAGATTATTTAATTATATTTTAAGTTAAAAGTTAAGAATTATTTTAGTATTATTGAAGATAATTTATTTCATTTTAAAAGTCATAAGAATGCTATAGATGTAGTGGTAAGATAATAAGGTAGTGGTAGTATTCTTATGCCATTGAGACAGTATCTTGGAGGATATTGACTCAGTGTAAATCTGCTTATTACTTTGTAACTTTACTTCGCAGTCTCATAATTTTATAAATAATTATTTAATTAATATAATCTAGAACTATATTGATTTTGATGATTGATAATAAATTTAATTAAGATATGATAATATAAAAGTATATTAAAGATAGATATGCAAATTTTAATTAAGCATAATAATGTAACTGAGCTAGTTGTATTTTAAACTATTTTACATATCAAGAAGTAAGGGTACAATATATATATATATATATATATATATATATATATATATATATATATATATATATATATATTATATACCCATATATCTATATATATATATATATTGTGCCCTTATCTATAGGTCATAATAAGGTAGAATGGTCAATTGCTAAAAAAATTTTAATTTTAAAATACGTTTGTGTAATATATTGATAATTGTATGATCAATTAGATTTTATAGTACAATTTAAGGCTGAAAAATACCTGGTATGTAAAAGTGTAATGGATTATTTAAAAAAAAAACAGTTAAATAAAGCTTAATTATATCCTTGCTTATGGTTGTAAAAGCTGGCCATATAAAATAATACAGCTATAAATAGTTAAAAGTATATTAACAAGCCAATTGTAATGTTTTAAAACTAGTAAATTAAATAAACGCTATATGCAATATTATAATTATAATTAATATTCAAATTTAATCTAATATATTTTAAAATAAACTTTGGGATGGTGAGAATTATATTTAGTTCTACATTTTTAAATTATTTTCCAAAATTTTATAAAATATATCAGTTTTGGTAATTTAGACCGAGACGTAAATTAAAAAAATCATCTGATAAAGTTAGTAATCATGTGACTGTATATTATATACCTTCACACACACGTTTGTTAGAATATAATAATAAAGTTTGTGAATTATGGAACTAAATGTAATTGCTATCTATCGTTGAAATGAATGTTGAAATATTAAATAGTTACTTTAAATGTTTAAATGATGTAATATTTAAGTAGTGTTTAAAAGTTGAAAACAGTTAATAAAAAAATTAAATATTTTATTTAAATAAAAACAAGATAAATTAAATATTAATATTAAAATAGATATTAAATATTATTTTAATAATTGTTTTAAAAAAATAAATGACTTTGATAAAACTATAATTGAGTTTAAAAATACTATTCTAAGTAATATTTTAAAACATGACGTCATAAATTCTTTATTTTAAAAAAAGTCTAGTCTGTTATAAAACTAAAAAAGTGTAAATTTGTCCATGCTAAAAAGTAATTAACCAATCAATGGAGGTATTTTATCAGACAAAATAAAAGAATTAGATGGAGCAGAAGAAGTCGTGTGTAAGTAAAGGAAGGAATAACATATTTTTTAGCTGTATAAGATCGTAAGCTAGAAAAGTGTTATAATTTTTAAAAATTTTGTATTTATTTTAAAAAGTTTTGTTTTAACATATAATATTTCGAACTGCCTTTAAATGGAGGGCTAATTTAAAAGATTTCTTACCAGGATTTTTATTCAAGTTTAGCCGAAACCTTACAGTAAAATGGAAATACTACAGAAAAAATACCTAAAAATATTGATAAAGTAAAAATAATTGTAAAGTGCCTTGAATACAGTTTATTTATGCTCAACCAGAAAATCATTAGAACTCAGATAAATATAATATGGACATTATACAGAAAACTTAAAAGAAAAGTTATTTGTCGTCAGGAAAAATTATGACGCACAATTTTAAAAGGCTACTCCGAAGTTTTTTTTTATCCTTCTCTATGGAAAAATTAAGATGTGTATATCATAAAGAAAAAATTATGTAAAAGTTATAATGGAGAAAGAATGTTTGTCTTTTTAAAGGAAACATTACAAAGTATATAGTTACCAGAACTTTAAAAGAAAGGAACAATTACTGAATAATGATATGAAAGAGTCATTATTTTTTTAAAAAAAAGAAAAGAAAAAAACTTTATCTAAGAAGAATTAAAAATATTATAAAGTGTTCATTATAAAAGCGCTTAATAAAGATAGAGATTAGGAAAATGGAAATTTAAATTACTTAATGAAAATGGATCCATGGAGACAGAAAAATTTACTGAATATTTAAATAAAAGTACCTAGAAGGAGCATCATAAAAGTCGTGCGGGAAAATATTAGCAGAAAATATTAGAAGAGAATATGTAGATATTTTCTTTACGGGATTAATTGATATCATAATTAATAATTGTATTAAATATTATAAAAAAAACCAAGGATTGTCATCTATGAATATTTATTAAACAGAGCAATAATTGTTTTGCCTTAAAATTTAACAAGCAGGGAGAAGAACATTAAGTGACTGAAGAAGAAATAATAAACATTTTTTTTTAGCTTTAGTATGAACGGTTTTCAAGGAAATTTGATGAAGAAGTACAGTAAATATAGTTTGGAATATTTTTTACTAATTTATTTTAAAATATAAAATGTTATGTGAGATTAGGGAAAACATAAAACATAAATTTAGTAATATTAAAATTTAAATATAATAGCTTGATAAAATTATAGAAATAGTGTTTAAAATAAAGTGTATGGATGTGAATCTTATATCTACAAGGATCAAATGGATGGTGAAGCCTACGGAACGTGATCGAGGAGATAAAGGTCATTTTGGTAATTTTAATAGTTATTTATAATGCATAATGTGTTTTTTTAGATCATCTATTGACCTAAGAATGAAGTGTGAAAGTTTAAATTATATGTACACATTTTATACAACATTTTTAACATATAATGAGATAGGAGTAATTCGGAATATGCATGCAATAATTTATTTAAAGTATATTAATAATATAATTTAACAGAACAATTGTGTGATTCTTTTGAACTTTCATGTGATAAAGTATTCAGATATTTAAATAGTTTGTATATGATTAAATATACAGAGGAAAGTAGTAAAAAGATTTTCTTATAGAACAGTGGAATAGTTTTAAAATAAATGAATTTTATTATTGTTAGTAATGCAGATATGTATTTGTCGATGTACAGTATAGAAAAAATCTTGAGAAATAAGATCGGATAGTGACTTGGAAGTACTAGTGGAGAGGAAACCAAGATGATGTTTTTTTTTAAGAAATAAGAAAAATAAAGGAGTTGGATCATATTTAATTTTGTGTGATTTCAATATAGTTAACTAGGCCCTATAACTGAACACATATAGTTTGGACAGTGTTTTTGCATATCTTTAAATTTTTGATGTTAGAATAAAGCTGAAGAAATAGCTTTAGCATAGTTCCTATGATAGAGGTTGGTAGACAGGTAAAGGTCACTCCTCTATATTGTCTTTTAATTCACTGTGTCATGATTGTCAAGGTATATCATGAGTAATATTCTAGTTGTATTTTGATCCTGTGCATCTATCTTCGCTATCCTTATTTCGTGAATCTGCATATTTTCAAAGAAATAATGAATAAAATAGAACTGAAGATATGTTATCGTTTATGTAAGAATAGTTTATTTGCTTCAATGTATAGAATTATGTAACTTTAAAATTGAAAGTCCAAAATATCATAAAGAGAGAAAGAATCATATAATACATTGTAAAATTAATTCGGAAATGAATATAAGATTTTTTGAAAGAGAAATCTAAACAAAGTTGTTTTTTTTTTTTTAAAAAGTGATAATAAAATTTGAATGTTTTAAATAATATTTAGAAAATAAGTATTGCATATTTATTAAGAAAATAGTTCAATAATGTATAATAAACATATACTTGTGCATGGTATATTAATAGTTGTAATTATATCATCCGAAGTAAGGCTTGAATGAGAATATTAGGATTAATAAACATCGGATAATGAACAATAAAAACCTAATACCGAATGTAGAACAATGTTTTGACTTTGTAAGATTCCATACAACCAATATAAAACTAAAATTTGTTATTTTGTAGAATTTTACTACGAATGTAAATTTTGTAAAAAATATAATTTTAATAATATTAGGGATGAAAAGTGTTTGTGATAATCATCTAAGAAATGCATTTTGTAATAAGCTAACCATAATAATAAATCAAGTAATAATACTGTATTTTCTTAAGTGTTAAAAAAATAAGATTTAACTAGGAAAAATAAATAATATTTTGATTTCATTTTATAAACTAATAAACTAAGTTGAGATATGAAAGTAAGGGATATCCAATGTATATAGTGTAAAAATATTGTTAATTTATTTATGTTGTTAATAAACTTTGTTTTCAATTTGTTTTAAAATTTTTGTGTCCGAGTTGTTATTTCTCCATATGGATGCATGAAATCACGATACATTTATAATTGAAACAGACATATAGATTTTGCACAAAAGGTAAACATAAAAGTGTTATAATAATTTTGAGAATTTATTGGTATGTTAAAATTAAAAGATCATAATTTTATATTATTTATTGGTCATAAGTCGGTTGCCACAATATTACCTTTAATTATATGCTAATGTTGCCACACATATTCTGTTGTCAGATTATTAAAATACTACCATGTACGTATTTATTTATTTCATTTTAGGAAGAAATAAGATTATATTATATTTATTATTGTTATTATTATTTTTTATTATTGTTAGTTGCTGTGTAGTAGATTATGACATAAAATTCCCTTTTCATATTTTACTACCGTAATTTTAAATCAGTTAGAATACAATTTATGAACCTGAAATTTTATTTTATTTTACTTCATTTTATTTAATTGAGCTAGATTCTTGTCATAAAAAAGATTAAGATATGATTATTATTTTAATCGTAGTGAATAGAGCTCAGAAAGTCGTAAGAATACTATGAGTTAGTTATTTGGTATAGTAAAAAGGGGGATAGTGTTCTTATGCCATTGAGGTAGTATCGTGTGGATAATGGCTCAATGTAGTCTATCTCGTTTCCTGTATTGTCACTCCAGGTCTCATGAAAATAGTAAATATTTGTTAATTCATTTTAAAAATTGAACCGTATTTGTATTTTAAAATTAGAGCTAGTAATCATTTTAATTAATGCTGAATATTTCATTTATTTATTTGTTAACTGAGCTAGAACCCATAATATTCGTAATAAACAGTATATTTTGGGGTGAGAATGCGCGGGGGGAGGTTAGAATATATATAAAGAGAGAGAGAGAGATTTCCTTATGTAAAATATATGTTAAGATTTTCTCTAGTAAAAGAAACATTAAGATTTACCCCCGTCCCTTTTTTACTATTTAAAATAATTCAATCCCACCTTCCTGGATTTTACAATAACTGAGAATATTTAAGTACTGTATTTGATATTTTAAGAATATGTAAAAGTAAAACTAGCATTTATAAAAAAAAATAATAATTGGTCACCTTTTCAGAATTGAATATCATTTATAAAATAAATAAGGTTTCAAAGTGTTAATTAGCCTGAGTTCTGGAATCACCCCAGGTAAAATATACAGAGTTAAACAAATATATTTTTTATACTAAAACATAAATAAAATGTTGGCTTGTAAAACAATCTTCCGAGTGTATTAATTAACAATACATTATATTTTAAGGGAACATTAATAAACTTAATTTATGAAAGATTACTTAAAAATAAGAAAATATTTTAGAAATCCAACTCATGAGATTATTAGAAATTGGCATAATAATAATAATAAAAGCATATATATAAAATCAAGTCATAAATAAATGACCGCACCAAAATTAAAAAAAGTTAGAGCATATGAGAATTAAATTTATAAAAATTATTTAAGAGCAATTTACATATTAAAAAAGTCACCAAGTTAAATATTACATTAGGAGAGATTGATATAGAGTTTGAGATTAGATAAGCAAGCTAGATTTAGTTTCAATGGTGGCGGTTTGAAATAATTTACCTTGCACTATTTTAAGAGTTCATATTAAAAAGTCCAACTCATGCATGGTAGTTCTTATGTGACAGCAAGCTTCCATTTAGCATTCCAAAATTCTCCATCAGGCCTTTACTTCTCTCTTGGGCAGTGAAATGGTATGGCAGAGGAAGATGATGACCCAAAAGGGCCGAGAAGGGTGATTGACTTACTACTACATCATTATTTTTTAACTTTTACACCCACATAGGTTATGTTCACTGCAGTTCTTTCAATAGTAGCTCATCCTGATTTAAAATTCACCCATTTTATACCGTGTCCAAGTATATCTGGAATGCTTTTAATTACTTAGTTCATTGTTTTTGAAAGATGCAACTGTTAGATAATGTCCAAAAATAAATTCAAATCTATTTCCAGATTAGAAATAGATTTGACAAAAATGTTTATAACAAAGAAAATCTTTAATCTTAATCCCATTTTAAGTAAAAACTTTAATTAAAAATACCTTCCCCAGATTAAAACAATAGTGTTTCCAACCCTTTAATTATTTTATACAATTTACAATTGCATCTTCCATTTTGTTTAAAAAAAAAGTATAGTTTAATAGGAAAATAATATTTTGAAAGAAAAAATTTAAAGAATGACATATAATAAAATATTTAAAAATCAATATTGTTAGTAAGTTTTTGCTGATATATATATATATATATATATATTTGAGCCACACCTATAATATTTTAATAAAAAAGAACTAATAATTAATAAAAAGAATTAATAATATTTTTTAAAAATGTTATTGAAAGTTAAAATTTATACAGTTTTTGTGTGTGCATTTCAGATATATATATATATATATATATATATATATATATATATATATATATATATATATATATATATATATGACAAAAGGAGTGGGATGGGATATAGGGTTTGAACATAGGTTATTAGATAGAATCATGAAGCTCAATTTTAAGCTAAGATTGACTGTTTCAATATATATATATTCTAACCTATCATCGTGCCGCATCTCCACTTCCCCCAAATAAATTAATATATTGTGAAAATCACCTAACCGGGTTCTAGCTCTAATAGTTAATGAAATATTCAATTAAAATGTTTTACTAGCTCAAGTTTCTTAAAATTAATTTAGGTTCTGTTTTAAATAACTCAAATAAATATTTGAGGAATTCATGAGACTAGAAGTGGAAATATGGGTGACAAGATAGACTACATTGAGCCGATATCCCACCGGATACCACCTCAATGGCATAAGAACACTATCCCCCCTTATACTACTATTACAAATAATAACTACATAGTATTCTTATGACTTCCTCAACTCCTAATCACTAAGATTCATATAACAATTAAAATATTAATCTTTTATCTCTCTGATAATAATAATAATAATAATAATAATAATAATAATAATAATAATAATAATAATAATAATAATAATAATAATAATAATAATAATAATAATAATAATAATAATAATAATAATAATCATCTAGCTTAAATGAAGTAATCTCAGTTTCTTAAATTTATTCATATGTTAATAAACATAGGGTAGCAAAATATGATAAGGGATTTTGTGTCATAATCTATTACTCTGCAATTAGGCTAATAATAAAACAATAATAATCACAATCTTCATTGCTTAATCAAATTAGTATAACTTTTCTTTTATCATAAATTTATAATCATAATAAATTAATTAATAATCTAATATCCTCCCTTTGTTTATCTTTTTCCTTACGTAATAAAATAATTAGTAAGTGGCAGTGTTTAGATAATCTGATAAATGAAGCAAGTGGCAACTAATAGCATATAATTTAGCAAATTACTATAACAATGGGTTTATGACCAGAAACGTAATGCAATTTGATAATTATTTAATTATAAGAACATCAATAAATATTTAAGATTAAACATACCTTTCTATTTATCTTTTGTGCAAAACAAAAAAAAATATATACTTTAATTTAATGGTTGTGAATATATCTTGTGAATTCATGCAATGATGTAGAGAAAACAAAACTCAGACACAAGTTTTAATAAACAAATTTAACAAAATTTTATTAACATCAAGAAAAAATAAATAAAATAAACAAATCTATTTACATTTATTTACAATGGATATCATCATTCTTCTTTATACTATAATAGCTAAATTATACACATTTATTTCTTTTATTGTTAATCAAAATTATTATGCATTTAAGAAGTTATTTATTTATTTCCCATTCGGTTTATCATATCACTTATTTAACTATTTATGGGTAACAACATTCTTTACCTTTTAAAATATTAAAGTTACTGTATTATAAATTATCCATGTGGATAAACATTATTTATAACATCATTTTTTTTTTTTACAATTAATATAGTTTTAAAATAAAATTACATTTCCTGTAACTTTATATAAGTCACTCTGCATATTATTTAAATATTATTATTACTTTTAACGTTTATTCTCTAATGCTCGTAAACTATAATACATTTATTCCATAAGCCATACTCATGTATAAAACTATAATACGTTTTAAATTATCCCCTATCAAAGTTTTATCATATACCATAATCATCGAATGTTATTGTATTTTTTTTTAATATGCAATACTTATATTTCTTAAAATATAATTAACAATAGTAAAACGTAAAATTATATTTAATATTTTTTGTATATTTCTATTTTGATATACTTTTATAAAATTATAGTTCATTTCTTAAAATGAATTAAAACAATTTTCTAACTCCTTCCCTTCTTAGGATATTTGCATCTTTTTTTCATAATCATAATCTATTCTTTATTAACACGTAACTATTCCTATTCCAAATATAGCATGACATACATTCTAAAATATATATTGTTTTCCTTTTAATATACTTATCATATAACGATGTAGTTGCAAGAATTACAGATAAAGATAGCGAAGATGTATAGGATATTGGGAAGATAGATCGATAACTTATACTCAATATACTTCAAAAAATGTATGGAACAGTGTGAATAGGTTCGACATTCATTGTCTAAAAAAACTTGGCGATAAGTGTGATGTGGCAGCTATTTATTCAGCTTTACCAACATCGAGTACAACTCACAAGAAATATATAAAATATCACTGTCCAAAACAACACATGTATCAGCCATAGGGCTATGTTAACTATGCTGATTATCACCTAAAACTATTTATTATTTCATTCCCTGTAGCATCCTAGTTTTTTAATACATCATCTTGGTTTCCGACTCACCACGTACTCCCAAGTCACTACCCAAACTATCTCTCTAGATTTTTACTGTATCTAACATCGATAAAAACTAACTACTTTTTAAAAAACAACAAACAAAATTCGCTAATATAAAAAAAAAAAAAAAAAAAAAACATTTCTCTATTCCTTAAGAACAATTTATCCTGCTTTATTATGCTATAGATTCATAATCTACATTTTGTTAAAATAACCTTAAATATCCCAATCGGAAAATTAATAGAAAATATCATATAACCCTCGGTTATATTGACTTATATTACTAATACATCAAATGATTATCATATGCATATTTTTAAAATCTAATCACATCTCAAAGTGTTTTAAAGTGTTGTTTAAAAATGCGTTTTACAATAATAATAATAATAAAAAAACTTTTACGCTACATTCATTCAATTTGCAGCTGATCTAAATAAACAAAACATACATTATATATCATTAATAATTATAAATATTACCAAACACAATCTTTATCTTCTTATCTGGATTTGTAGTAGGCTTCTTCCTCCTTCGAGCATCGCACATATAAATTTTCACATACATACAATTTTATTAAAAAAAAACATTCAAAATCAAAAAACATATTATTTCATAGAATGTTATATTATAAATTAATGTATTTTGTTTTCCCTATCACTATCTGAAACTTAATGTTTAACTTAAAGTAATAAAAAATAATTCAAACCATAATCACATATTTCTTTGACGGTAAATCTTGATTAGTCCCATAATATTTATTACTTCTTCATTTGTCCGAATGTTCTCTTTTATGCCTATCAAAGTTTAAATAAATTAGTTCATTTAATAAACTGTTTAGATGATCTTTAGTTTAGTGTTTAAGACAAAATTATTAGAAAACATTTTTATTTAGTTATCCCACGAAGCTTTTTTTTTAATTTGTTCTGGCGAATTTTCCCTCGGCGCTTCGATGCATCTTTATTTCTAGTTAAACTACACTTATTTAATCATTACGGTACCAATTGCGTTTTCCATGGATCCAATATTTTTTTTATATTTCTTTTATGCATATTTTTATTTAGGCATGTGTTTTCCTTGATAAACTTTTCTTTCATTCATTATTATTTTATACATTATTCTCAATCTTTAAATATTTTTAGAGTATTTTCTCAAGTCATTTTTAAAGAAAGCAATTCAAATTATTTTTGTAGAGTATTATTATTTTTTTTTAAGTCATCTTACAGAAAGCAATTCAAATTATTTCACCATTAAGATTCTTTTGTCCATTTATTCTTATACGAATAATATTTATTTTTATTTTCCATTATCTTTATTAACTTAACGCACAATGTCCTCTCATTTATTTTATATGCACGTAAGCAGTTTTCACCGTGATACGCTTTATGAATTATATCAATGAATAATATTAATATATTTGAAATATTATAAACTTTATAACTTGGTTTTACGAATTTATCCATTTTTTATTGAAAACTCCGATTATATTTCGATAGAATCCACTGGCAGGTTACTGTAAGTTTAGTGATACATTATTATGAGAACTTTTTTTTAAAATTTTATTCTTAGGTTCGCTTCGAAAGATTTAAAATTGTCAGTTAGTTTCTTTCAAAGATATTTATTAAAAATTACAATAAAATTGACTAATAATTGAAGAAAGAAAGAAATTTTAAAGAGCTTAAAATTTTACCTCTGCTCTGGAGTCAACACATTTTTGTTCTCCTAGTTTATACAATTAACTGGCGCGATTTTTGTTGTCTGCCAAGATCTATCTTTTTATTGGTCAGTCCCTCCTTTGGTTTGTCAACAATTTCTAAAGTTTTAGACTCATGATGTAATAGACTTAAATGTTAAATAATTATTATTTTTAAATCAATTATTATTTATTACAATTTAATTACTTTGAAACAATTTTAAAACAATATTTAATAAAGTTGTAGATTACTGATTTTTTTATTATGATGTGTGGCAATTTCATTCACTTTTCTATAATATACTATTTAAATACTTTAAATATTAGTATAATTTTAAACAGGTGCTTGTACATAAAATATTCCAGACAGTCACGTACACATTTCTGGAGTTTAGTCTATTTTTGTCTGGCTTAATAAATTTGCTACTTATATAATATAAAATGATTATATAATTTTTTGAAAATAATTTAGAAAAATATAGAAAATTAAATATAATTCTCACCATCATAATATTTATTATTAAATATATCATATTAATTTTTACTACCTAATACAGTTTATAATTATTAAATATTATATAATCTTAATTTATTTTAGAAGTTTAAGGTTATTAAATTGACCCATTAAATACATTTTTATTGTTTATAGCTGTGTTATTTTAATATGGCCAGCTCTTACAACCATATGAACAATTCTTTACTCTTTATTTAACTATTTGTTTATTTTTGTTAATGACAAGTACGTACTAGGTATTTGTTTAGCTTTAATTGCCTTTTACAGAATTTGCAAATCTAATATATTTAATACATCAATAAAATATATTCCCAAATTTAAAATTTTTTAGTAATTGACTATTTATAACTATCATTGACCTATAGAAAATGGCACAATATATATATAGTACCACTAAGCAAGGTATATGATGTAATAAGTTTACCTATAATTATTAAGAATAAAAATTTCATAAGCAATGTAAATATATTAAAATTCTAATAAAGAAAATCACTACAAAATAAGTTTTGTAAAAGGAAAGGAATGTTTTAATAAATAAATAATGTGTAAGTCAGAATAAGTTGAGAAAGTTGTTGTCTATAAAAGTTTAAAGTTTCTTTGCATAAGCACAAAAAGGAAATCAAAAAGTTTAAGAGTAATTCGGGAAGAGAATTTGGCATAGAAAAAGTTAAAACTATAGAGATCTAAAAATAATTATTTTGCATGAATTAAAAATACTATCTTTTCATTTAATTCAAGGGAAAGAAAAAAAAGAAATATTAAAAACTAAAAAATCTATTTCATAAAATAAATATATGTGTGTGTAAATAACAATTTGATTTTAAATATAAAGAACATAATAAAATGTGTGCATATTGAAAATGTAAATTATGAAAGTTAAATATTAAAACAAATGCAAGCGTATAATTAAAATTTTCCTCAAAGATCGTTATATAAGGTATAAAAAATTAGGATTAGCAATGACTACAAACTAAAATCCATAAACAGGATTAATTAAAATGCATCTTTAAAATGTAATCAAAGCAGTGGACAATTTTAAAAACTAATTAAAGAAATGACAACAAGATCATCATATAAATAGGGTTGAAAATTTTGTCAGTCAGTCTTTTACATATCTAAAAGTCAATCACCTATAATAGTATTTGGTAATAAAAATAACACAGTGTTGAACAGTTTTCAGGACATGTGATGAACTTCAGACTCAGTCTGTTCGAACATTAGCAGACTTCCTGATTGAAGTAATGCCCATGTAATAAATGGAAGCTGCCAAAAGTGTCAAACTGCCTTGATTAAGAAGTATTATTGAACCCCATTCATCATGACTGCATCACAAGCTTAAAAATCCAACTGATTTGTAAAGCACACATGAAGTAGCAAACTGCAAGAAACCAAAAAGTCCAAAATCCTGTAGGTAATAAATAACATTTTCTCATTCTAATTCTGATATTAGTTTAAGTAGCCTTTGCAATCTTTGAAGCCTCCAGAGGCAGTAAAGGAAATGAATTCTTAGCATGCATAAAATGAACTATTTATATGCATGTTTGAATGCTTGTAATTATTTTAATTTTTTATGTTTATATTACATTATTATTGTATATCTTATTATAATATGTGTATGTCTGAGATTATTATAAATCATTGTTTATATTTAATTATAAATTTATCATTAGTTTATAAATTACCATAAGCATCTTAGATAAAATAAATTATCTTTGAATTTAATATTTTATCAGTCAATTCCTTATTTATTCATTAATTAGGGCAGCAATTTATTATATTATGTGGTTGTCTGCCCTAGTTGGGATTTCTTAGGTGCTCAATGAGTTTGCCATCATTCAGGGCATGCTAGTTGCTTTTGTAATTAACTGGCACCTGAAGTTTACTCTGAAATAAAAAAAGTGGTTTGAATGATAGGTGTTGATTCCAGCAGCCAAGACTATCTGTCACCTTGAAATGTAGTCATAGTTATATATATATATATATATATATATATATATATATATATATATATATATATATATATATATATATATATATATATATATATATATATATATATATATATATATATATATATATATATATATATATATATTTCTATATATGGCTTTGGCTTGGTCACATGTAACCTCTAGGTATTATTTTTATCTGTCTAAGGGACCCATGGGGCAATGCTTAAATTGCATTGGAGTATATCAAATGTATAATTGTATAATACTAAATAATGTTATAATAATATCATATGTTCTATAAAACTAGTCCTACAATATTGTATCACAATTTCTATTTCCATTAAAGAGTAAAAAAAAATGCTAGATTTCATTTTCTAATTGATCTTCTTCCCCAGCCAGTTCATTTGGTTTTTCCCAACATGGGAGCAGAATTGTCACATATGACAGTAATTAATCATATGTCAAATAGAATTAAAAATAAATGATATTCACTTAAATATTTTTTCTTGTTTAAAAATATTAAAAGAAATGTTAAATTGCATAATTGTATTTAAGGAATAGTTATAATTAAAATTAAAGAATTGACCAAAACAAGTTTTTTCTCTTAAATAAAAAGATAGAAAATAAAGACAATTAGATATTTTGGGCAGAGTTAGGACATTGAGGACAGGTAGAGAAAAAAAAGACAAAAGGGTTGCAGTCAGTTGTATGTTTGATTTTAAGAAAATAAATAAACAGTTAACACTTTGAATTTATTTTAAAGGAGAGCATGTGTAATAGATAGTGTGTTTAATTGTATTTATGGTTTTAAAAAAAGTACAGCACAACAATGGATAAAAAAATGGAGCCGGAAGTAAGCCCAATTTTTTTTTTCAAAATCCACAAATAGTGGGAAAAGAATTGTCAGAAACCCAGATAATGTTCAAAATGTTTATGGATATGATGAAAACTAAAAAAGAAAAAAATGCCTCAGAAATCTAAGCAAAGTCAGCAAGAGGTTAAAGCAGAATTGAGGTAAGAAATGTGTCAGTAATTCAAGCAAAGTCAGCAAGAGTTCAAAGTAGAAATGCTTAGAGAAATGAAAGCAATGATAAATGAAATAATGGAGAAAATAGAGATAAATCATATAGCCATATAAGTGGTAGAGAAATATTTAAACAAAGAAAGTCAGAAAAGGGTGATAGTAGAAGAAAACATAAAGGAAGTGATAGTAGAAGAAAGCATAAAGGAAGTGAGAGCAGAAGTACAACAAGTTAGCATTAAGCATAGCAATTTAGAAATGAAAATAATACAGGTAGAAGAGACATGCCAGAAATGGAGAAATGTAGCTAGAATGACACAGGAAGAATTTAGTATGCTAAAGAAAGAAGGCATTTGGAAGGAAGTAAAGTGAAGAATCGACGATGCAGTGGAAAAATTAGAAAGGGCATCTTTCAACAAAGCAGAAAGAGGTGATAGTTTAAAGTTGGAAGTGCAAAATATAGGTATAGGTATAACTAAGTTTCTAGAATATAAGATAGACAAAGTGAAACATAAATATAAGGGTTATGATACTGAGAATAAACCAGAGGGATGGTCTAGGAGAATCCTGGAGGAAATGTTTACTTTTGCAACATTCAAGGCCAAAGCAGGAGAGAGTCCATTAAAACACTTGGAGAATCTAACTGATTTGTTTCAAATCCAGGCATGACAAGAAGGGAAGAAAGTTATAGTTCCTAGTAGACACCTTCAAGAAACAGCCTTAGATTGGTGGCACACCCAGTATGCTGAACCACAGACATTTGAGAAATATAGGCACACCATCTTAAGAACATTTTGAAGCAAAGCCTGATGGGAATGCATACTCTGTAAAATATCTCATGAAAGATACCCCAGCATCTATGGAGAAACCCTCATGCATTTTTTTTTCAAACAGGTGGTGAAACTCAAGGCATTAGAGGTATTTCCATTGTCAGATGATCAAATCATAAGAATGGTCCTGCATAACATGCCACTGTACATGCAAACAAATGATGCTAAGTAAGAAGTAGCAATGTAATTGCATTCATAAGGGCTGCATCAAAGGCCTAAAAATCCAACCTGTTGGTAAAGGAAGCATGAAGCAGAAAAAAGAAAAAAATCCATAAAGTCCAAAATCCTATAGGTAATAAATAACATTTTCTTATTCCAATTGTTATATTAATTTAAGTAGCCATTGTAATCTTTGAAGCTTCCAGAGTCAGTGAAAGAAATGAATTCTATAGCATCCATAAAATGAATTACTTATATGTGTTTGAATACTTGTACTTATTTTAATGCTTTACGTTTATATTACATTACTATTGTATATCTTATTATAATATGTGTGTGTCTGAGATTATTATAAATCATTGTTTATATTTTATTAAAATAGTGTAATTAGTTTACAAATTACAGTAAGCATCTTAGTTAAAATAAATTGTCTTTGAAATTAATATTTTGTCGGTCAATTCTTTACTAATATCACTAATTAAGGCAGCAATTTTCATTTATGAAATTCACAAGATATTAAGTGTTGGTTTTAAAATATCTATTTTTTCAATTTTTTTTTAAAAATAAAACATTTTTATTACAAAGTAAAATATTCTCACTGATATATGTGCTTTTAGAGAAAAAAATGCAAGTATGTTATAAACATTAATTGTGCAGAAGATTATTTTAGGTATAATAACTTTTACAATGTGATTTATTTAATTATTAAATAATCCTGTATAATTACCTAGTAAGTTTTTTTTTTTTTAGATTTTAATAATAGAAATATATCTGTACACTTCCAATGATATACATATTTAACAGTTTTACATATATATGGTTGAAATATATTGGCATTTGATATTATTTATTAAAGCTTTAAAAAAGTCAAATTTAAAGATGGTTTAAAAGAAGCAGTTTATTTTTTTTTTAAATTAGTATAATTTATTTATTTTTAAATACATATAATGGAGATTAAACGTGAATCAGAAAGCATTGCTCACTTTACATATTAGAGGTCTGAAACCACAGTGTTACTCATGTAAACCAAGGTGAGATGTTATTGCACAATGTCCAAACTGCCATACTTAACCAGAATTCAAAACACTGATTCATAAAAACAACACAATATCAACTCTAACATGAAAGAAGAAAAAAAGATAGCCATTTCAAATGGTAGCAGTGAACAAACTACATGAAGAAATAACAACAAAAAAGCAGAGATACCAAGATTAGACCTTATACATTTGTTCACAGAAAAAACACCAAACTCCAAAACAAAAAAAAAAAAACATGACCAAAGAGAAAATGGAAGTCACACAAAAATAAGACAACTAAAGCTAATATAATGTATATATGCCAGAATTTGAGTGTGCAATGAATAAAATCATATATCATACTATTATCAATAAAACAGTAATAGTAATTATGGAGACACTTCTACCCCCATGCAACCCTTGGCAAATAATGCCACTAACAAACCTCAATCCTACCAGAAGGTAAGAGAAAACCTGGAAGACCTACCAAAAAATCTATTAAAAAGTGAAGACAGATGATGATAACTCTGGCTTACCAATCACTGATTATATAAATGACATCTCAAGTCGAATGGAAATAATCACAAATTTATTCAAAAATCAGTTAATAATCACAGAATTACAAACAGAAGAAGCACAAGATTCACAAACACTGAATACAAAATCCAATCAGAATAATGATAGAAAAAGCTAACAAAACAGATCAAAACAAATGAAAGTAAAACAAAATAGTGAAAATACACAATGTAATCTTCAAAACAACCACAACAAAAAATAGAAACCAATCTCAACTACACAGTTAATGAAACTTAAAATAGCAGCATTGAATGTCAGAGGAATTAATTTAATAGCAAAAATATACCAGCTCAACAAATGGATTAGCATCATACAATCACAAATACTAGAACTTCTAAAAATAAAAAACAGATCCATACCTAGACAACCAAAGTTTTTCAATATATTTCAGAGTCATATCATCACCTTCAGTAGACAAGGAATATTTATAGCCTCAAACTGCAATTTTTCCACCTTCAAAATTATTTATATTGACTCACATCTTCTAATCATTACATCCCACCATCAAATTACAAACCCAACATTATTTTTGTGTTTGTACCTCCATGTATCTGCATAATAGCACATATAATTCTCACAATAAACTCTCAGCTTGCAACCAGTCACAACCCAACAATAGTAATGGGTGATTTCATCTTAAGTTATGAAAAATTCAATACAAAATGGTTACATCAATTAAATCTGCCACTCATGAGTGCCCATGGCTATGTTGCCTCGGATTCAGTAACATTCTATAATCACTGGCATATCACTCCTATTGATCTATGCTATTATTTATCAATGCTTCATCACTTAATCAACTTTTGATTCAATCCATGCCTGTTTTCAGATCATGATGCACAAACCATTGCAATAAATTTCTTCCAAACAACATTCATTCATCTCAAAAAACAATCAGACTCCTACTCCTAAGAACCACTACCATATTCTTATTCTCAGAGACTTGCACCATGCTTAATAAAATTAATGATATGTCATAAGATCCAATTCAAAAATACCAATCATTCATCAACATACTATCCTTCAACATATATCACATGACAACATACCATTACCATCCCAATTAATGGCACTAGCAGATAATTTTCACAAAATCACCATTGCCAGATTGATGGATGACATCCACCAATACATACAAAAACTAACAAAGCTATACTACAATATATGTAAGCAATTAAAAGCTATACTACAATATATGTAAACAATTAAAAGAATACTTTTTCCAAAAAAAGAGAAAAATATCTCTCAATGAACAACACACATGGGCTAGCCAATATATTTACTGGAGAATATGCTATCCATCAACCAGAAAAGTTCCCATGGTAATTGAGGTAAGTGGCAACATCTATATAGGACATAACATGCTGGATCCCATATATCAACATTTCAAGCAAAACCTCCCAATATATATGCAATACACATCAACCAGTGATGAGTTTGGAATACCTGAAACAGATATTCCCTTTCACATCCAAAAATTTGCTGAAATGCTTAAAAAAATTCCCAACAGTTGTCATCCTGAAATCCATGGAATACCAGTATTTGTTTCTTCATATTTGAGTCAATTTACAACATATTATTTTGGAACTTTGGAACCTTGCTAACTTCTTATAACAAAAAATATACAACATTAGAGGACTATATCCAATAGCAATTGTGCCATTTAACAAAAACAACAATTATTTCAAATCTCAACAAGCTTCAACCTATCTGTATGGGTCCATTGGAAATTAAATTATTGAATAGGTATTCAAAGATAAATAAGATACATAATACTGTCCCTGATATTAAACATTCAGTACACAAAAAAGGGATCTTCCACCATACAGGCTGCACATCTATTTAAAATGATACAAAGTGCAGTGCATCAAGAGAAAAATATACACCAATTGCAATTCAATTAGATGTACAGGCAGCATTTGCTTTTGTTGCAGTAGATGTCTTAATGAAGATGCTTGCAAATACAGCAATTCCATTTGTACTACTATGAATCATCAGAAATACCTTACTCAACTGAGAAATACACCTTGTCTTTAGGGGAAGAAACACAATAGTGTTTACTTCATCATAATCAATATTACAAGGACCCTCATTCAGTGCATTGTTGTTTATTTCAATATCTAAATCTACTCTTTAAACTGAATGAAAATGAATTACCAGTGATATTAATACCATGAATTTCCCATGATGTGACAGTGTTTTTAACATCACATAAAGAAATTCAAGTATTAGAAAGAATAGTACAAAATTACACACATACACACACACAAATTACAATTTAACCTAAGCAAAATGTCAGCATGGTTCATATATACTAACAAATCCTACATGCAGCTATATCAAAGAAAACCTCCATCCCTTGGATTCCTATTTGACCTGGGATCACATAGAATGTGACAAACACTTCAAAATAAGCTCAAACAAAAAGCAACAAACATAGCCATATGTTTATCAAATGCATTCTTATCTCTATATTCAAAAGTGCAACTATTTAGCATACTCACAACAATAAGACTTGCCTATCATTCTCCTATTGTTAACTTTACAAAAAACTTTATAGCAACCTTGTCATCACTCTGTATCAAACTACTATGAGTAGGAAAATGGCAGCCATTTTAATTAAATAATTCAGGCAATAAATTATACACCATGGTCTGGGGCTACTCACAATGCATGTGTTCCATACATAAAAAATAATAAATCTACTCACACAAATCACTGCATGGTTTCAGCTACTAAAAAGCCCCCTCAAAGCCACCAACACACACTCAATACAAATCAATGTTGGTACTATAACACTCACATTTGATAAAAAATACACATACTAGCAAACACATGAGTTGATCAAACAAGCCACAAACAATCAGATCTTTAGATCAATGTGGGGAGTAAACAACTAGCAACTCCTTAAAAACTTCTGAAAATGATCAATGGAACCAAGGTTTTTTGACTTCTTGATCAAGCTAAATTTATTTGCACTATCACCATCCTATTTCTTATGATACCATTGACTTTATAGATCAATAGACCCATTATGCATCTTATGCCATGCTGCTGAAGAAACACAACAACACATATTTTACAATTGTACAGCACTAAATACATCATGAAGCAATATGCTAAATTAATATAGAACAAGACAAACTATACAACAGCTAACATATTTTACACACAAGCAGACAACCTCTATAGCACTGGCAGAAATCTTTGGACTATATGCATTTTTGAACACATGATGTATATTCAGCACCAGAAATAATATTTGACCACATCCAGCAACATTTTACAACAAGCTACAACAAATAAGGAACAGAGATGCAAAGATTGCACATCCATATATGCATGCAGCCACCTGGTCACTATTAAAATTACAAGCTAATATATAAGAATATACAAAACTATTCATTACATAAGCCCAGACTATTCAAACAAAACTGACAATGAACAAGTAACTAAAAAGACAATATAAAATATGGATTCTCACACAGGTGAACAAATGAATAAAACTTTTTACCAATGAACAAAGACAGTAATAGAATATTAATGAAAAATGGAAGGAAGGAGACTAGGGTTTCTAAAGTATTGTAATTGAATTGATTAATTGATGTAGACCCCTACTCAACACATCCATCCCTAGGTAATTAGGAATAAACATCTCAATCAAACCAGATCTCTAAAAATCAACATGCCACTGTAGCTAAGGCATAAGTATGTAAATATCATGTAACTTTGGTGACAATAAAGTATATTATTGAAACATTATTAATAAGCATAAATACCAAAAGATAGATAGATAGATAGATAGATAGATAGATAGATAGATAGATAGATAGATAGATAGATAGATAGATAGATAGATAGATAGATAGATAGATAGATAGATAGATAGATAGATAGATAGATAGATAGATAGATAGATAGATAGATAGATAGATAGATAGATAGATAGATAGATAGATAGATAGATAGATAGATAGATAGATAGATAGATAGATAGATAGATAGATAGATAGATAGATAGATAGATAGATAGATAGATAGACAGACAGATAGACAGACATTTAGACAAAAAGATAGGCATATAGACATATAGATAGATAGATAGATAGATAGATAGATAGATAGATAGATAGATAGACAGACAGATAGATAGATAGATAGATAGATAGATAGATAGATAGATAGATAGATAGATAGATAGATAGATAGATAGATAGATAAATGTTCGTGTTAAAATTATAATTAAAAATATTTCATAAATTTAAATTTCATTAAACTTTTTTAATAGAATGATAGTTTAAAAGTAAACATTGCGATCTCACAAATTATTACATTTTTTTTCTTACAAATATAAAAATATATATATTTTTTTATGAAATCCATTAAAAATTTATTTAGCTTTAAAAATGTTTATGAAGCTTTCGAAAACCACTAAAGCAACATTTTGTTTATATAGCCAATATTCTGCATCAATTATATTTCTTTTAAACAGTAATAACTAATATTCCACCAATGTTTATCTTTTCATGTTGGAATTTTTTCTTTAAGAAAAATAATATATATTTACCATAACGTATGATGAGTTTTTTATGTTTTTTTTATTTTTTAATTTTAACAATGTTATTTGAATTGAAAATATTTTTTCACCACTAAAATGCTACATTTTGAAAAATAAAAAATAAAACAAATATAAAGTAAAAGAGAAATGTTGCTAATTTGTTATTCATTAAAACAACTATGAAATGCGTAAAATAAACTTACATTAAAAATGTACTTTGTTTTAATTATTTTTGATCACTATATATATATATCAAGTACAAAATTATTATGTGGGAATTTTCTTTTGAAATAACATTGATTTGTTTATGTATGCATGTACGTTCGTTTATATAACTATTATCTAACATGCAAACACTTCATGCAACAATATATATATATATTGTTGCATGAAGTGTTTGCATATTGGATAATAGTTATCTTGTTGATGTGATTTCAATTGTTTGATGAAATTGTTTTAACACTGATGTTTCAGTTGGGTAAGATCTTTCATCTAAGGCAGTATGTAATTTTCTTATATTGAACGTAACTTATATATATATATATTGATAATTTTGTATATTGGTGATCATGTGCCTTTTCCACATACACATTTTCATGTGTATTGGTTGCTTGAGATAGAATGGAGAATGAATAGTTTAAAACATCATGAGTTCAAATCCATATATATATATATGAGATCATGTATCTTTTATGCATTTATGTGGACTGGTTGTTTAGAGAGAGTGGAGGACGAATAGACTGAAAAAGCCTGAGTTCAAATTCCTCTATTTGTCTGTATAAAATATATTAACAATAATTATTACATATATTGCAATAATAAATTAAAAGGTAAATTTAATTTGCAGACTGTAACATTAAGTGATTACCAACAATATGTTTAATAATCTAAGACACACACACACATACATATACATATACAAAATGTATATATATATCAAAATATTAATATATAACAAACTAACCAAAGGAAATACATATAAAAACAAAAAAAGACTTATAAATCCAATGAATAATATTATATTTCAACCAGAGGACTGTTTTTCATCAGAAAGAAAAAAAAATACACAGTAAAATGGCGATAATCAAAAATTACAGATTTGGTAAAAGATTAAAAATTTAACAACCTCCCCCCCCCCCTGATTGGGTCACAAAATCTAACACAAAATATCTACCCAATCAAAGACAAAATTCAAACAAAAAAAGAAAAAAACTACATTCCCTCCTAATCAAGCTTAAATTCTATTTAAATTAAAATAAATATAAAAATAAAAATAAAAAAAATATAAAAATAAAAAATTCAAAATTAAAAATTAAAATATACATATGTGCATACATACAAAAATTCGACTATGCTCACATACAAAAAATAGCTGTGCTCACATTAATATTCATTAAAAACTAAAATACTTATACATTTTAATCAAAAATTATAGTTAGTGCAAAGTACAATAATTTATAATAACTAATTATTTATCTATATACCAATTAAACACAGATATTAAACATCCATATAACCAATCTTTACATAAAAAACCTCATATAAGAAAATTTTCACATAAAAAACTCACATATAGAAATCATTTAGGAGACCAGGTAACCCAGAGATGTAATAGTTCCAGTGTTTAAATTCAATCCATGTGGTTCTAAGGTCTTGAATTTAAAAATAAAAAAACTCTCCTTTTGTTGCCTCTCCCTTGTAGAAGAAAAACCTTCCTGAAGAATCACTACTTTTAAATCATCAATTGAATGATTTGGTAAGTTAGAATGTTTTGAAACCAGTCTATCTTTATTATTATGCTAAATGTCAAATCTATGATTAGTCATTCTGACATGTAACCTATTTGCTGACTCACCTATATACTGGTTTAAACATCTGCTACACTCTATCAAATATATCAAATTAACACTTTTACATGTAATTATAATTAGGAATATACCATATAAAATTACAATTCTTAGTACTAAAGACCACTTTTGTCACAACAATATGTTTACATGTAAAACATATTTTATCCTCACATGGAGAACACCCTTTTACCTGTACAGAACTACTAATAAAATTTGTTTTGACAAGTATATCTCTAAGTGATCTATGTTTTCGATATACAACCTTAGGTGGATCAGAAATATAGATTTTAAATAATCTGTGGACTGTAATATGTTAAAATGTTTCACCAATATCCAGTTAATATTAGGTAAATTTCTATTAAAAGTAAGAACCAATGGTGGAACATCTAATTGTTTTTTTTACTCTTTTCAGATAAAAGAAGTTTCTTTCTATCAATTAAAGAAGATCTCCTTACTGCATTATCCAACAATATCTTAGGATACCTCATATTGAGCAATCTATTATATAAAATACTATTATTTTGTTGAAGAAATTTCTCATCATTACAAATCCTCTTCATCCTTAAAAATTGACTATAAGGAATATTAGCCTTTAAATGTTTAGGATGGTTACTATAAAAATGTATCAGTTGGTTTCCTATATACAGTAGTAGTAAGGACTCTATTAGTGTAAATAACTTACAACATCAAAAAAAGGAGCAATTGATTTTGAAAAATTCATTGTGAAATTAATATTTTTATTAAAATCATTTAAATAACTTAAAAATTATGAAGTTCAACTTCATTATGTGGCCATATCATGAAAATGTCATCTATATATCTAAGCCAAGTGTGAGGTTTTAGCCTAGCATTATCAAGTATAGAGGATACTAGTTTTGACATAAAAATATTCTCATAACTTGGTGCCATCTTTGTACCCATTGCAGTACCCTGTTTCTGTAAATAGTATCTAGAATCAAAAGTAAAAAAAAATATTTCTTAAAACCAAATATATTAATTCAACAATAGTAGTAATAAGACCATGATCATACTCTCTATCTTGTAGAGCACATTTAATAGCCTCAACTCCATCATCATGAGATATATTTGTGTATAATGATACAATATCCAAAGTAACCAAAAAACAATCAACTGGTAATTCAGATTTAATATTTTTTAACACACAAAGAAAATGAGTAGTATCTTTAACATAAGAATTAAATGATGGTGGAATAAATTTAATAATGTTATCAACATAGGCTGAAATATTTTCTGTAGGACTACCAATACTAGCTACAATAGGTCTGCCTGGACAACCAGGTTTATGAATCTTTGGCAAAATATAAAAACTACTAGGATGAATTTTGGTTGGTACTAAAAAGTTATATACATTATTATTTATAAGACCACTAGCTCTCATATCTTTTAAACTAAAAAGTATACACTTGAATAATAAATTAATAGTGGTTAGTGAAATAGACTCATAAAAAATTTTTATCATCTAAAAGCTCCAGAGCTTTTTTAACATAATCATTTTTATTCATAATTACTATTGATCCATCTTTGTCATCTGGTTTTATAATAATATCCTGTCTTTTCACTAAATTCCATAATGCATTCATCTCTCTCAATGTTAAATTACTCTTACACTTACTATATTGTTTAAGTCTAATTTCATTAATAATATCCTGATATACATTATCTATGTACGTCTCTAATAACACATTCCTTTGATGTGGTGGTGTCCAATCAGATCATAATTTCCCGATAGTATCACATTCTTGGTTTCCAAAAAATTCGTTTAATTTAAGTCTTCTTGAAAAATTATCTAAATCCTGATTAATTTTAAATTCATTTTTTTTTGATAAAATGACTGAACTGTAGGGCAAAAAGATAAACCTTTATTTAACAGTGAACATTCTGCCTCACTAAGATTAATGTTAGTTAGATTAATCACATTGTTTTCCTTATTAGAAATTTCATAATAAAATGTATCATTGGTTCAAAGTTATGGGTAATGAGCCAAGATTTGAAATAGTTACTAATCAGTCACAAACACTAATTAATTGTATGACTTCTGATAATCATACTGTGTTGGATATTTCTACATCGGATATGATTCCAATTGATACTCATCAATCATTTATATCATCTTCACATTCATTAGATTGTGCCGAAATGTTACCATCTGTTCTTAATAGTGATGCTGATTTAGCATTGGTTCATAGAGTTACAGATTCTTCTGAATGCACTAATAATATTTTAGTTTCTTGAAATACAAATACTAATAAATCTAACTCAAATATTTATAGCAATGACTTTTTATGTTTAGCTAATAAGGAAAACAATGTGATTAATCTAACTAATATTAATCTTAGTGAGGCAGAATGTTCACTGTTAAATAAAGGTTTATCTTTTTGCCCTACAGTTCAGTCATTTTATCAAAAAAAATGAATTTAAAATTAATCAGGATTTAGATAATTTTTCAAGAAGATTTAAATTAAAAGACAATTTTTTGGAAACCAAGAATGTGATACTATCGGGAAATTACGATCTGATTGGAAACCACCACATCAAAGGAATGTGTTATTAGATATGTACATTGATAATGTATATCAGGATATTATTATTGAAATTAGACTTAAACAACATAGTAAGTATAAGAGTAATTTAACATTGAGAGAGATGAATGCATTACACAATTTAGTGAAAAGACAGGATACTATTATAAAACCAGCTGACAAAGGTGGATCAATAGTAATTATGAATAAAGATGATTATGTTTAAAAAGCTCTGGAGCTTTTAGATGATAAAATTTTTTATGAGCCTATTTCACTAACCACTATTAATTTATTATTCAAGTGTATACTTTTTAGTTTAAAAGATATGAGAGCTAGGGGTCTTATAAATAATAATGTATATAACTTTTTAGTACCAACCAAAATTCATCCTAGTAGTTTTTATATTTTGCCAAAGATTCATAAACCTGATTGTCCAGGCAGACCTATTGTAGCTATTATCGGTAGTCCCACAGAAAATATTTCAGCATATGTTGAAAATATTATTAAATTTATTCCACCATCATTTAATTCTTATGTTAAAGATACCACTCGATTTTTTGTGTGTTAGAAAATATTAAATCTGAATTACCAGTTGATTGTTTTTTGGTTACTTTGAATATTGTATCATTATACACAAATATACCTCATGTTGATGGAGTTGAAGCTATTAAATGTGCTTTACAAGATAGAGAGTATTATTACTATGGTTGAATTAATATATTTAGTTTTAAGAAATATTTTTTTTACTTTTGATTCTAGATACTACTTACAGAAACAGGGTACTGCAATGGGTACAAAGATGACACCAAGTTATGCGAATATTTTTATGTCAAAACTAGAATCCTCTATACTTGATAATGCTAGGCTGAAACCTCACACTTGGCTTAGATATATAGACGACATTTTCATGATATGGCCACATAGTGAAGTTTAACTTCATAATTTTTAAGTTATTTAAATAATTTTATTAAAAATATTAATTTCACAATGAATTTTTCAAAATCAATAGCTCATTTTCTTGATGTTGAAGTTATTTACACTAATAGAGTTCTTACTACTACTGTATATAGGAAACCAACTGATAATAACTGCTATCTACATTTTTATTGTAACGATCCGGAGAAGGTGACTTAACGTAATCTGCACTACAGGGCACCATCTAGGTATTTGAACCTAGAAAAATTTATAGAGAAGGCAGATACGTAAGTACAAAAATTTTTTTTTTTTTTGCATCTGGTCGTTAGCCCATGTCACTAGCTCAGTGGAATAGCAGAGATTTAAAAAATAATATAAGAATATATATATATATATATATATATATATATATATATATATATATATATATATATATATATATATATATATATATATATATATATATATATATAAGAGGTATAAAATAAGCCACTGCCAGTAATTAACATACAAACATTTATTTATGCACATATATATAAGATTTAAAATTATTTTAAATTAGTTTTACATTTTAACATTTAACATTATTTTTAACTTTACCTTAGATTTTAATTTACATTTTAATTTCTATTATATTATAAGTTTACATTTTAATTAAGTTCGCACAGATGGGATTATAAAAGCTTGTTTTAATATGTTGCTATAGATCGGTTACATAGATTACACGGTTAAAAAGATTCCAAAGTAAACATAAACGATCAAAATATAAAATCATTGATACTGGCAATTGCAGAGGGAAATTTATAAGTAACCCAGTAGTATTCACCATAAGATACTTGCATTGTCACCAATGACTTAAAAGACATCCGAAGAAATACATTTTAGATACTCACCGTAAGGTATCATTATTTATCGAATGTCTATATATTTTGATCAAATATGAAAATCCAAAACATACTTAACCGATAACCAATACATGCAAGCGTCCATAAACAACTTAAATTTAATGCATTTTTATTTAGGATTGAGTATGAATAGACTACATAGATTTGCATTTGAAAATAAAATATCCTATCCCTATTTAACCTTAGGCTAAAATTTGCAGTCAAACTGGCATCAATTCATCTGATACATCGATGCATTCAATGTAATACGGAATACAACAGCACCAAAAAGATTAAGAGAAGGCATTGACCCTCATCAGATAGGAATATGACATCTATCAGACAAGAAGAGCAATAAAAAAAAAACTCCATAGAAAGGAACTGCGCTCTGCATCTTATAATTCCCTCCATAGGCAAAACGGGAGAGTGCGGCGTATGCAGCGATTATGCCAGTAGCGAATCTCTGACTACATCTACTAACTACATCAATATATCCAATCCATTGACCCAATTTAACAATGACACAAATAACCTAAGATTTCCCTCCCCTAATATAACTTTACAAATCTATACAGCCATTCATGCCCGACTTAAGTTTAACATTTATATAATTAATTTAACGAAAAACAAAAAAAAACATGATAAAAACTTAAAGAACAAAAAATAAATAAATGGAAATGATTTACATAAATAAGAAAAAAAATACATCAAATAACACTATTAATAAAGAATTTAGTTTGGTCAGATAGGATTCTATTTGTAACAATTAAATTACTAGGAAAGTTTAAAATTTAAAGTTCTTAGTGTTTTCAAATTAATATTGTTCGTTATATTTTATAAAGTTCTTACAGTTTTAGAAATGTTCATCTTTAACAGTTGCTTGCCATTTGAAATCCAGCGTTAAATTTCCCGATGATCCTGTGGTCCTCTGAATATAAGAAAAGCAATGTTTCATTTTTCATTTTATAACAACTGAAGGGATTGAACGTGCATCTTTTTTAATCCCTTCTTCTTCACTTCCGCACTATTACATATCTGTCACATCGTAAATAATCAATAATAATCACTTCCAAATTTTCCTTTTATACATATTCGAAGGAATGACTTGGCATTATGTCATCAATGTGATGATCCTTTCGCTGAGGTCCAATTTCCCGATGGATTTCTTTCATTGGCTATTTGTTTCTATTGTTTTCCTATCTGACCGATGTTTTTACATTTAGATGCCCAAGGCTGGTTTACATTTGACAAATTAAATTTATCATTTCCATTTCTGATTAATTAACCTGTTTTCCAAATCAAAGATATATTTAAAGATATAATTTTATCTCCAAATCTCTTTAAAATTTAGTTTTAAAATACTTTTTCTTTAATAAAGTTTTATTTTAATAATTTTTCATTATCTGTGCGATTTAACATATATGAGTTTAAGTTGATATTTAATTTTAATTTTTAATTCTTAAAGAAAATTTTTAAATGCGAACTTTTTAAATTACTTTCATGTTTAATAAATATTAAAAAAAAACAATGTAACGAACGTCTGTGCTCGTTACATAATATACCTAATGTTGATGGATTTGAAGCTATTAAATGTGCTTTACAAGATAGAGAGTATGATCAAAGTCTTATTACTACTATGGTTGAATTAATATATTTAGTTTTAAGAAATATTTTTTTTACTTTTGATTCTAGATACTATTTACAGAAACATGGGTACTGCAATGGGTACAAAGATGACACCAAGTTATGCAAATATTTTTACGTCAAAACAAGAATCCTCTATACTTGATAATGCTAGGCTGAAACCTCACACTTGGCTTAGATATATAGACGACATTTTCATCATATGGCCACATAGTGAAGTTGAACTTTATAATTTTTAAGTTATTTAAATAATTTTAATAAAAATATTAATTTCACAATGAATTTTTCAAAATCAATTGCTCATTTTCTTGATGTTACAAATATACCTCATGTGCTCGTTACAAATATGCCTCATGTTGATGGAGTTGAAGCTATTAAATGTGCTTTACAAGATAGAGAGTATGATCATGGTCTTATTACTACTATGGTTGAATTAATATATTTAGTTTTAAGAAATATTTTTTTTACTTTTGATACTAGATACTATTTACAGAAACAGGGTACTGCAATGGGTACAAAGATGACACCAAGTTATGCAAATATTTTTATGTCAAAACTAGAATCCTCTATACTTGATAATGCTAGGCTGAAACCTCACACTTTGCTTAGATATATAGATGACATTTTCATGATGTGGCCACATAGTGAAGTTGAACTTCATAATTTTTAAGTTATTTAAATAATTTTAATAAAAATATTGATTTCACAATGAATTTTTCAAAATCAATTGCTCATTTTCTTGATGTTGAAGTTATTTACACTAATAGATTTCATACTACTACTGTATATAGGAAACCAACTGATAATAACTGCTATCTACATTTTTATAGTAACCATCCTAAACATTTAAAGACTAATATTCCTTATAGTCAATTTTTAAGGATGAAGAGGATTTATAATGATGAGAAATTTCTTCAAAAAATAATAGTATTTTATATAATAGATTGCTCAATATGAGGTATCCTAAGACATTGTTGGATAATGCAGTAAGGAGATCTTCTTTAATTGATAGAAAGAAACTTCTTTTATGTGAAAAGAGTAAAAAAACAATTAGATGTTCTACCATTGGTTCTTACTTTTAATAGAGATTTACCTAATATTAACTAGATATTGGCGAAATATTTTAACATATTACAGCCCACAGATTATTTAAAATCTATATTTCTGATCCACCTAAGGTTGTATATCGAAAACATAGATCACTTAGAGATATACTTGTCAAAACAAATTTTATTAGTAGTTCTGTACAGTTAAAAGGGTGTTCTCCATATGAGGATAAAAGATGTTTTACATGTAAACATATTGTTGTGACAAAAGTGGTCTTTAGTACTAAGAATCATAATTTTAAATGGTATACTCCTAATTATGTTACATGTAAAAGTGTTAGTGTGATATATTTGATAGAGTATAGTAGATGTTTAAACCAGTATATAGGTGAGTCAGAAAATAGTTTATGTGTCAGAATGACTAATCATATATTTGACATTTTGCATAAGAATAAAGATAGACCCGTTTCAAAACGTTTTAACTTACCGAATCATTCAATTGATGATTTAAAAATAGTGATTCTTCAGGAAGATTTTTCTTCTACAAGAGAAAGGAAACAAAAGGAGAGTTTTTTTTTTTTTTTTAAATTCAAGACCTTAGAACCACGTGGATTGAATTTAAACCCTGGAACTATTACATCTCTGGGTTACCTGGTCTCCTAAATGATTTCTATATGTGAGTTTTTTATGTGAAAATTTTCTTATATGAGGTTTTTTATGTAAAGATTTGTTATATGGATGTTTAATATCTGTGTTTAATTGGTATATAGATAAATAATTAGTTATTATAAATTATTGTACTTTGCACTAACTATAATTTTTGATTAAAATGTATAAGTATTTTAGTTTTTAATGAATATTAATGTGAGCACATTAATGTGAGCACATCTATTTTTTGTATGTGAGCATAGTTGAATTTTTGTATGTATGCACATATGTATATTTTAATTTTTAATTTTGGATTTTTTATTTTTATATATTTTTATTTTTATATTTATTTTAATTTAAATAGAATTTAAGCTTGATAAGGAGGGAATGAAGTTTTTTTCTTTTTTTGTTTGAATTTTGTCATTGATTTGGTAGATATTCTGTGTTAGATTTTGTGACCAATCAGGGGGGGGTTTGTTAAATTTTTAATCTTTTACCAAATCTGTAATTTTTGATTATCGCCATTTTACTGTGTATTTTTTCTTTCTGATGAAAACCAGTCCTCTGGTTGAAATATAATATTATTTATTGGATTTGTAAGTCTTTTATATATATATATACGCATTGTGTAAGTGTATATATATATACTAATTACATGATTTTTAAAAAAAATAAAATAGGAAAATAAAATTACATTACAATATTTAATAGTTTGAAGAAAAAAGGAATTAAAAGAAAAAGACAGAGTACAAATATTGGGAAATAAGCTAAAATATTAATTATAATTTATCTTTCCTTTTTTTATAAATATAATTCTTTCAAAAGTACTTTTACTTGGAAGCACTTTTAATTGTAAGTTCATAATTAATTGAAACAAATTTAGTACAGTAAGCATGTAATCAGGTTTTGGAGATCAAAATTCCAGACTGATTAAATAAACTATATATACCTAATTTTGATGTAATTAAAATTTAAAAATAAAGGATGAAAAATATTGTAATTAAAAGTAAAGATAAGATGAATTGATAATGTGGGTGAAAACTTAAGCAGGAATAGAGTAAGAGAGTATAAAAAGCTGAAATCGCCCTTTGTTATTATTATCCAGAGAATTTTATAGAAGGGAGTTAAAAAAGAGATCATTGACAAGAGAATTCACTAATGTCAGCTAGCGGCACTGTAAAAAATCTACAAGCATCTAAAACAAAGAAGTACAGCATGATGAAGCAAACTTTCTAGGAATGTGTGGAGAGAGAAATGCATTGTTATACCACTGAAGAAAGGTATTCATTCGTCTTTTGTCCACTCATCTCCTGTATACCAATAACAATATTCAGTAATACTACTCAGACATGCCTTTTGCCAATGCTTAACCTGTCTTATCAAATCAATGGAAACATCCCACATAATAGCATGTTGAGCAAGGAAGAATTGCCCGGATACTAAAAATCTATGGCTCATATGAAACTGACCAAATCAGAGAATAGGGGAGATCTTCCATATGAAAACTGGAGACTGTGTTTAAAAGTAAGTAAATATATACAATGACATCATTAATAGAAGTTTTGAATTTTTATTTCAAGTATTGACTTTTAAAATTTTATCTTTTAATAAAATGTTAGATATCATTCATAAGTGTTAATTATAACAACATTTAAGTAAGCACATAACTGCTATAAATTATAGTAATTTATTTTGTTTTATATTTTTGAATATTCTTATTATTTATGTTGTATTATTTAATAAATGTGTTGTATATTGTTAGTGTCATTTACATTTCTTTCTCTCTCTTTCTCTCTCAATTTACTTATTAGTAAATAGATAAATTTATTTAATTATCCTGTGATGCCAATCTCATGGTTTTTTTTTATTTAGTCATGGGTGAAGTGCTTGAAGTGTGTAAAGGTCATCTCATGGGGTTCAGTCTAATTGGCTACATGACACCCATAGGGATTAAACCCATTATAAATAACCTGATGAGTTGTTTGACATTTCTAGCAGCCAGAGAGAGAGTTACCTCAGACTGGAAAAGTAACCTTTATTTAATGTTTTGTATTAAACATATATCTGACTAGGGGTGTGATTAATATGTAAATATTGATCATATTTATCCCTCTGCATGAGTAATAGGCCATAAAGTCAAACAATTAACAATTTATTATAAACTAATGGTTTAAAATATAAGTGTATATATAAATAGTAATAATAAACTGGTAAAATCAGTCTCAAACTTATAAATTCAGTTACAAACTTTACTTCAAATTTAACAAACTCCTCAAAAACTCATATCCCATTACAATATATATATATATATATATATATATATATATATATATATATATATATATATATATATATATATATATATATATATAGATGTACCTGTCAGTTTTGTCTGTTCATATAACAAGATGTAGCATGTAGGCAAAATTACCTCAAGTTCAGTCATGCACAAGATACATAAGTCAGGAACACTCATGAACTTTGCTCTATTTGCTTAGTTTCCAGATCTACCAACTTATAAGCAACAATTCCCATAATACCTATCCAATTTTTTTTTCTCTCTCTCTGCCAGCATCCCAAAGTGGAGACAGAAAGAGTCTTTAAGTTGTAAATGATAATAAAATGGAGCCCTTTTAGTATAAAAATATCACAAGTTTGACAAGTTTAAAGATAGTGACCTTTCAATAATTACATATATACACCTGGGTCTCATTTTACACGATAGATAGGTTCCTCAGACAACACGCACAAACGAAATTGCACAAAAAAAATCGTAACTTATCTCGAGAAAGGGGGGATGTGGACTGTGATTTTTCAAAAATCCCATAAAAGCAAAGCATCAACATAAAATTACTTTAAAATTTGCGCAAAAAAAAAAAAATAAGGATATAAAATATGACTAATAAAAAATTTCAAATTTGAAAAAAATTGGTACAAGACAAACTTTTTTTAACTATAATATTTAATTTTATTCAAAATAATATATGTTTATGCATAATTTACAGTACATTAATTTACATTTTTTATATACGTTTTAATTATTAACACTATTTTCTGATAAACAGGTTCATTTGCAAACTGGTAAAAATTCTTCACAAGAGGAACTACAACTAGCACCAACTTCATTCTCATGTGGTGTTAATGGTTTTCTAGTGACAATGTAATTAGTAATTAATCTTTGAGATGATGATTTTATTAATTGTTTATGAAGCTCATGATATCCAGACATACAACCATTTAGCTCTTGTTGGAATTTAAGAGCACATTCGTAATTAGTGTCATTAATAAGAAAATAATTTGCCAACTGATTAGAAAGTTGAAGACATTCTCAAATCATTTTTGAAGTGAAAGAAACATGTTTCACTTCTGTTTTATTATCTTTATCTACATTTTCTTCTGTTTCTAAACTTATTGCAATAATATCAGTGCCATTTAATACATTATCCTCAAGCAATTCATCGGGATCATTCTGGATAAAGGAATCAAAACCTTCTCCACCATTATTATGTGGCAAAGTAATTATTTCATCTGATATTGTTGATGTTTGAATAACTGCACTGCTTTCAAGACATGTAGGTCAAACCTTTTTTCTAACAGGCACTTAAAGTGTGTGGTTTTATTTGAGTAACAGCAAATGCAACATCATTTATACAGTCAAAGATTGTGATTTTTTTCCAAGCATCAGTTACTGCTATTGATTCATTTTCCAGTTTATCTAATAGAAATTGAAAAGTGAGTTTAACGTAATATAGTTTAAAAGTTGCAATTATGCCTTGATCTAATGGCTGAATAATGCTTGTTGTATTATGTGGAAAAAACATAACCTTTCCATTTGGATGTTTTAAATGTGGATGATCTGGTGTGTTGTCAAAAAGTAATAAAATTGTTAATTCTTCTGATAAAAAATTGTGGACATCAATACCATATATTTCAAATCAACAGGCAAGTTTCATTAAGAAAATTTATAAAGGATTATGTGATATTGCATTTTATGCACCACCTACATTAAATAAATTAATAAACAATTCAAAGGATAAAACTTTATTTACAAATAAAAATTGTATCATTTACAAATGGACATGTGGGTGTGGCCGCGGATATATAGGTCAATCGAGGTCCACGTTGGAAAAAAAGAACAAAGGAACACTTATTGTTATTTAAAAGGGTTCAAAATACAAAACAAAATTTTAAAAATAATGATAATTTATCAGCTTCTGTCTTTTATGACCATAATAAATCATGTATATATGGTTTCGATTTTATTTATAACAATGTAAAAATATTGGAAATTGAAAGAAATAATAATAAAAGGAAAATTAAAGAGGCGATGTTAATATGTAAATACAAGCAACATTTCGTTAATAGGCAAGCAGCAAACATTAAGATCACAGAATTATGGGAAAGTTGACATCATAGAATTATGGGAATGCTGACATTTTAAACTTGATAGTTGACAAAGCCACAAGTTGGTTGAAAGCACTCCTAAGTGACGGTTATACATATATTTTGTATAAGCTTTTAAATACAGTATTTTTAAATATTTATTTATAAATTGCATATATATATATATATATATATATGCATATTTATAAATAAATATTTATAAATATATATATATATATATATATATATATATATAGGCCCTATGCATGCAATGCTCAGAATAAAATATATCTAAAACTTTTAAGCATCAGAATCAATTAATTAATACTTATATATTTAATATAATTAATTAATACCTATATATATATATATATATGTTAAAATGAAGATTTGCACAGGTTAAATATATAAAATACATATTTTGTGGGTTCATCCATGTTAAAAACTTTTAATATTAATATACTGATGTTTCGACTTGGTCACACAAGCCATCCACAGAGTTATAAAAGGTAGAAAGATGGTTGTAGAGGCACTACAATCACTGATTTGAATAAAATATTAAAATTCCACCAATAGCAAAAAATGTTAAATTTAGGAATGTTTTTTAAAAAATATTTCCAAGTAAGTGGAAGTTTGCATGTATCATCTCGCTTATTAGAGAAGCCATTGAGATACTTAAAAGGCCAGATTGTATCAGTAAGCAAGATAATACATGCAAACTTCCTCCTATTTGGAAATATTTTTTTAAAAAACATTCCTAAATTTAACATTTTTTGCTATTGGTGGAATTTTAACATTTTATTCAAATCAGTGATTGTAGTGCCTCTACAACCGTCTTTCTACCTTTTATAACTCTGTGGATGGCTTGTGTGACCAAGTCGAAATGTCAGTATATTAATATTAAAAGTTTTTAACACGGATGAACCTGCAAAATATGTAATATATATATATATATGTTCAAAAGATGGCGCTATACCAAAACCGCCAAACAAGTGTAAGATTTGTTTTACATAAACGAAAAAAGAGTCAGAAATTAACTACCTCTTTCATTTCCACCCCCAATCACTGATTTCAACTGTTTGCTCTCCTCAGTGGGGGATAGAGTATAGAAACTAGATCTAAAATACTACTCTCAAGTGTTTATAAAACTTATAGATTAATGAATTTTTCAACCGTAAAGTCTTCAAACTCAGCCTAGCAACCAGATATTTATATGTCTATCTCAGTTCAGAATCACATATAATCAAAGTCTCTCAATATATATATTAAGAAAAATATATATATATATATATAATATATATATATATATATATATATATGATATATATATGATATATATATATATCCCCGCTTTTTTATATATATATATATATATGATTAGATTACTAAACAGTATGGACTTACATAGATTCCCTGAAAGAAATATTACTCTATGGAAAATCCCCCTCCTCTTATTACATTAATTTAATATGTAACTTCCCACACATATTGAAACAAAATATGAATATTTGGTTGAAAGTGCTTTTCTTGTATTTTACAATTAATTAAATACATATAGGAGTTAGGTGATGGTCATTTAAATTTATTTCATGGAGCAAAATATTTAAATTTAAATAAACCCATTTTAGGATTTTAAAACTAGCACTATTAATTTAAATTAGAAAACATTTCTTAGAAAAACAGATTTCTACTTCACTTTTGGTTTATGACATCATAACATAATTAATTTGTTTTCTCCCAAACTGTCAAATGCCCACTGTAATGAAAATAAGAAAACTTGTCTTTAACTAAAGACTTAATTGATCTCCCCATGATAAGAAATGGGGGGAGGGGTCAAAAGAGAGTGAACATACTTGCAAATTTATGAGGTTATTGGCATATTATTTCAAAAATTCAATATATAAAATATAGTAATAAGAGTTAAAAAATATTGCTGCAGCACGGAAGTGGAATAGGAAATTATTATTATTTAAAAGTAGCTCTATTATAAAGATATTTTAATATAGAGTTTATGGAGAGTTAAAGACATATTTAAAATCAGGTAAGAATTTACAAATCATTTAGTTGATAATTAAATTCTGATCTCATGATCACGTAGAAGAATTACAATACATTTAAGAAATGGTCAAGCAAGAAATTCAGATTAAGATTGAAATTATTTAATAAAAGTTTATGAGTTATATGCAACAACATGCTTCTATTACCTTAATCAATTATCAGTAGTGGTTCTTGGTCAATTTCAGCATCCATCAAAGACTAGACCTAGTTTTGATTCTTGATTGTCAGTCAGTTACCATTTTCATTATTTAACATTTAAGTACATGATTGTAGTTCATGGGTACATAGATCCTGGGCAATGATTTTGGAAGAGTCTGCTTTTTTGAGTGGTGAGGAAGGCTATTTTTTCTCTACTTATAGCACATTCATTCAAAAAAATGATGAGCATAGATGCACCTTGTAATTGCTCTTACTAAAGAAACTGTTTTCTTTGGGTATTCAAATTCAGTCCTATTTATATGTTTTTGCATGTTATTCAGGAATGTTTTTAACTGCCAGACCTGAGACATTTTATGTGCTAAAGCAATCAGCACCAGAGGCATGATTTTGTTCTTGTTAGTTATAAAACAATATGATCCTGCCAAAATTCCTTGAATGATTGTTTTAAAATATAATCTTAGATTTTAAAACTAATTTGAAATGGATACATTTCCACTAATGAATCTTACATTAGTTTTATACAATTATAATATTTTTAACTTGGAGTAATGGATGTTTTGTTAATTGATGTAATTGCATTCAAGAAGATTTGGCAGGATTGCATCAGCCTTTTTTAACAGCACAGAAATAGAATGTTTATTCTGCTGCAGAGGATTTTGTCACTTATGATGAACTTTGTGTTACACAATTTATACAAACAATCTCATTAAAAATTTAGCTATGGTATCTATTTCTATGACACAGCACAGAAATAGGACTATTATTCTGCCACAGTTTATACCAATAATCCCATTATTAACATTTCAGATACAGGTATTTAACAGCACAGAGTAGGATGTTTATTCTGCAGCAGCAAACAAGTGACCACTTATGGTGAACTTTGTGTTACACAGTTTATATGAACAACCCCATTTAAAATTTTGCTACAATATTTTGTGAGGGTGTCTGTAATTGAGACTGTCAAAAGTCTTCAAATTTGCATGCCCACCTCATTATTTTCCCAATCCAATTATGTAGTATGAGGTAATAAAAATTATGAAAAATTTGACCCGTTTCTCTAGACAAGGATGACACTTTAATCAATTGTCAAAGGGAAGATGTAAGTATGATTTTTATCAAATCACACTAATATTCATGTTTGCATGAGATAAATCGTGAGACAAATCAAAAATAGCAGCTTTATTTTTGGTCACAATGTTGTTTTCAATAAATTCTTTTATTTTATTCTTATTAAAATTACAAATTATATTTGCTTGCCATGATGTTATTTTGGGGAAATTATTTCTTTTTCTTCTTGTTAAAATTAACAATTTTATTTGAGTGGCCACAATGTTTTTCTTTTGGAGAAATTATTTATTATTCTTCATGTTAAAATTTGATTTGCATTGCCACAATATTGTTTTTATTCTTAAAATTACAAATTTCATTTTAGTAAAATAAAAGAAAAAAGGGTTTATCTAATTTATTTTTTATTTCTATTAGATAAATTTCATTACTTATGATTTTATTTTAAATCAAAAAAGCACTATAAAGTTGAAAAAAAAAAAAAAAAAACAACGGCTGGGTATCATTATAATTCTGTTTGTTTACATAGAAATTACGCCCAAAATCGGTTTCAACATGCTAATACTTAAGTTATATGTAATAAGCATATTTTTTTAGATATTTAATATATTTTCCAAAGCTGGAGTATTTTCTAGCTAAATATATGATGTAAAAAATGCAAAGCACTTTAAAAATAAATAAAAACATATATTTATTAAACATAATTCTCATCAAGCATAAAGATTTCATAGAAGCAAATTACAGCATTACATATTTTCAAAGCAAAATATTTTATGTATATATAATATCATTCTTGGTATAAACTACAAAAATTATCATCAATATATATATATATATATATTAAGCGGAGTTCAGAAAGTTATATTTTAATTTCAAAAAAAGATCAATAAATATAAGAAATCAATAAACATAATAACATTATCAATAAAACAAACTATAGTTTCCATGCTCACACACAAACATATACATATATATATATCGTCATAAGAATAATTATTTTGATTATGTTTATTACTATATATATATATATTTATACATATCATCGCTAGAGGTTTTATAATTTTAAATATTAATGATTGATCATTTGAATGTTTTTGACATTTCAATTATATTTTTATCAGCGTCAACATGTCACTTTTTGTTTTAAAATTTTATATTAAGCTGTTAATTTAAACATATTTAATAGCAAAATATATAAGACAATGAACAAAATTGCATGAGTAATATAAGTGTGATAAGTTATGGCAACATCTTTAAAATTAAATGAGCATTAATTTTATAAAATACTAAAAGACACCGGAAAAAAATATTGAAATGTTATTAAGTAATGTAATGTAGTACAAATTAAGCATTAAGAAGTGACATTTATTATTTTGCTATGATTTTATAGTTAATAAATAATATTCTGTCAATTATTATATAACGTAAATTTCTTATATGTATAAACTCAGTCACACAAACACAAACAAACATATATTTGTAAATATATATATATAAAATACATATATTGCGGGTTCATCCGTGTTAAAAACTTTTAATATCAATATACTGACGTTTCGACTTGGTCACACAAGCCATCCACAGAGTCGAAACGTCAGTATATTGATATTAAAAGTTTTTAACACGGATAAACCCGCAAAATATGTATTTTATATATTTAACCCGTGCAAATCTTCGTTTTAACATATATATATATATATATAGTGACTCAATATATATATATATCAAATATACAGTACAATTTATATCAATATATATCAAAATACAGTACAATTTATCCGCTCTTATTCTTTTAGAAGTACTTTCGACTATACACTTTGTAGTCTTTATCAACTATATAACGTTGAATAATCAAAACGAGACAACCCTTAACAATACCCATAGTTCAATTCAGATTTCCCACAATTCTGTTATCTTAACATTTGATGACTGGCGATTCATTAACATTTGACGATTTCTTGAAATCAACATAGCCTCTTTTATTTTACGTTTATTATGACAACGTTCAATTTGAATAATTTTCATATTTTTATAATCAAATTTAAATCCATATTGACAAGATTTATTATGATCAAATATAACAGATGATGAAGGTTTATTTACATCTGTTCCATATTGATTCTCTTTTTGAATTCTATTATATAAAAGCATATGTTCTTCTATTCTCTTCTCAAATGTACACTTAGATTCACCAATGTATTGTATGCCACATCCACATATCAATCTATATATAATAGAATTTTGATTAAACATTGAATTTTGAATTTTAGAATTATTAAGCAATCTATTTATGTTATTTGTAGAGAAAAAAAAGCAATATGACACAAACCATTATAAATTTTCCTAATAAACTTGACCTGCTCATCTGATATAAATGGCATTGAAATCCATTTCATTTTGATATTTTTATTTTTAATTTTATTATAGTGTTGATTTCTTTTAAATCCTTTAATAATATTAGCAATTGGATTTTTATAATAACCAATTTTCAACAAGTCATTAACAAATAAATGTACATTTTTAATTTTATCACTAGAATATTTGCATAATTTTTCATTTCGAAATAAGAATGATTTCAATCCAGACAGCTTATGACACATAGGTACATGTGATTCATATGGAATAAAACCTCTAGTTTCAATTTGTTTAATTAACATAAGATAATCCAAACTGTAATCATTAAGAGTAACTTGAATATCCAAGAATTTTATGGAATTGTATTTCTCTTTAGTTATAACCCATTTTATATCCTTAATCTCATTTAATTCATTAAATAAATTGACTATTAATTCTTGTTTTCCACAAATAAAAACATCATCCACATATCTATGATATACTTTAATTTCTTGATATTTCAAAACAATTGAAATATCAAGAAATTAAAGTATATCATAGATATGTGGATGATGTTTTTATTTGTGGAAAACAAGAATTAATAGTCAATTTATTTAATGAATTAAATGAGATTAAGGATATAAAATGGGTTATAACTAAAGAGAAATACAATTCCATAAAATTCTTGGATATTCAAGTTACTCTTAATGATTACAGTTTGGATTATCTTATGTTAATTAAACAAATTGAAACTAGAGGTTTTATTCCATATGAATCACATGTACCTATGTGTCATAAGCTGTCTGGATTGAAATCATTCTTATTTCGAAATGAAAAATTATGCAAATATTCTAGTGATAAAATTAAAAATGTACATTTATTTGTTAATGACTTGTTGAAAATTGGTTATTATAAAAATCCAATTGCTAATATTATTAAAGGATTTAAAAGAAATCAACACTATAATAAAATTAAAAATAAAAATATCAAAATGAAATGGATTTCAATGCCATTTATATCAGATGAGCAGGTCAAGTTTATTAGGAAAATTTATAATGGTTTGTGTCATATTGCTTTTTTCTCTACAAATAACATAAATAGATTGCTTAATAATTCTAAAATTCAAAATTCAAAGTTTAATCAAAATTCTATTATATATAGATTGATATGTGGATGTGGCGTACAATACATTGGTGAATCTAAGTGTACATTTGAGAAGAGAATAAAAGAACATATGCTTTTATATAATAGAATTCAAAAAGAGAATCAATATGGAACAGATGTAAATAAACCTTCATCATCTGTTATATTTGATCATAATAAATCTTGTCAATATGGATTTAAATTTGATTATAAAAATATGAAAATTATTCAAATTGAACGTTGTCATAATAAACATAAAATAAAAGAGGCTATGTTGATTTCAAGAAATCGTCAAATGTTAATGAATCGCCAGTCATCAAATGTTAAGATAACAGAATTGTGGGAAATCTGAATTGAACTATGGGTATTGTTAAGGGTTGTCTCATTTTGATTATTCAACGTTATATAGTTGATAAAGACTACAAAGTGTATAGTCGAAAGTACTTCTAAAAGAATATAATTTATATAAATTGTACTCTATTTTGATATATATATATATATATATATATTGATTTGTATATTACATATATTGTGAATCGAATACAGATATCAAACTTTATATATATATATATATATATATATATATATATATATATATATATATATATATATATATATATATATATATATATATATATATATATATATATATAAGAGCATGCTAATGAGCTCTAAACAAGCTTTTTTTATGATAAATGCTATTACAAGAGAAGGCATTCAAATCATTTTTATCTTGGATTGTCCCCATTCCCAGACCGGTTTCTACCTATGGGTCTCTTCAGTGAGGAGTTGGGACATTAGATTAAAAAAAAATTAACTCAAGCAAAGCATTTATCTAAAAGTTAATTGTTAGAAGACCTGAAACTTTTAGAGATCTACATGTCTTTAAAGTCAGCTCTCCAACTGAAAAAATCATATGGGCCTCAACTTCATTCAGATACTTCATATATTGATAGGCTTAGCCATTTAATTTAGCCAAAGCCTCTAAAGCAAAATAAAAATAGTAATAATAAAAAGTCAGATGTAAATGACTTATATATAGATTGCACTTACAAATATGCAAAATTAACTTTTAGATAAATGCTTTGCTTGAGTTGGTTTTTTGAATCGAATGTCCTAACTCCTCACTGAAGAGACCCATAGGTCGAAACCGGTCTGGGGATGGGGACAATCCAAGATAAAAATGATTTGAATGCCTTCTTTTGTAGTAGCATTTATCATAAATAAAAAAAAGCTTGTTTAGAGCTCATTAGCATGCCCTTAATTTTAAATATTTGTAAGTGCAAACTATATATAAGTCATGTGACATCTGACTTTTTTTTTTACTATTATTATTTTTTGCTGTTGGGGCTTTGGCTAAATTAAATGACTAAGCCTACTAATATATGGAGTATCTGAATGAAGATCAGGCCCATATTTTTTTTTTCAGTTGGAGAGCTGACTTTAAAGACAAGTAGATGTCTAAAAGTTTCAGATATTCTTCCAACAATTAACTTTTAGATAAATGATTTTCTTGAGTTGGTTTTTTTGAATCTAATGTCCCAACTCCTCACTGAAGAGACCCATAGGTCAATGCCGGTCTGGGGATGGACAATCCAAGATAAAAATGATTTGAATGCCTTCTCTTGTAGTAGCATTTATCATAAATAAAAAAAGCTTCTTTAGAGCTCATTACCATGCTCTAAATTTTACATATTTGTAAGTGCAAGCACAAGTACCCTAAGTCCACTCAAGCCCGATATACACAGGTCAGGAGAAATCATGAATTCTGCCCTATTTGTTCTTCTCTAAAACTATAACATTATAAACAACACTTCTAATGATAACAGATGAAATTTTATTTATTCTGGTCTCAGAGACACAGTGGAGAAACATGAGATCTATAGGGTAATTAATGTAAATAAATAATATCAAATCTTGGTACAATCAAACATCTTATGTGAAGGGAGAATTTATAAATTTTAAATGAAATGCACAGATAGCATTGGAAAAATAAAACATGAATTACAAAATAATATCCATCCAGAATGAGCAAGAACAGAACAATCCAGAGATAAATATCCATTTAAAATAATCAGTTATAACTTCTAAATATTACTAACACTATTATAAAGATTAAATGGGATTCCATGAGTGAGATTCAGTAAGACACAAACACATAAGTAATTATCACCATAATAATTTGATGAACCTAAACAATTTTAATTTACATCAGAAGCATAGCACAGATTTAATGTGGTTATTACTTTGCATATAGGCAACTGATTTAGTATACTAATGAACTGTAAAATAACAATAAATTAATGTTATCAATGCTATAATCATCAATTTAAACAATGATAAGGATGTGTATAAATTCATCTCCAAAGAGAGGTTTACTCTTGATCTAACAGTTACATAATTTATTGTTCATGAACATATCTGGGCCTGTACAAATGAGGAATGGGTTAGCCTAAATAAGCTTTAATGTGACAATCCTAAAATATTCGATTAATTATTAAATGAATGGTTTACAAACATCACTGTGCCACGTCTTATAGATAATATGAGAACTACAAATAAAAGAACTCGCAGTGCTAACTATAATGATAGCATTTAAAATGGAGAAGATGTCCATCTTTGGACTGAAAGAATTTATCTTATATATGATTTTGCTTGTATTTATCACTAGGCAGTATTCGAAAATATGAGTGGTAAGAATTTCATGGTATGCCCTCTGACGTGTCACATGCAGAGCCTTACGTTTGTCCTGAGATCGGTTCTACCAAACCTCATTCTTAGACGAGTTACATAAAGATAATCCGGTGTTCGTATGAATAAATATGATAAAGCAAAATATAAATTCTTTAAAATGCTATCATAAGTAAGCAACGCAAATATGGCTTAAGTCTTAAATGACTAATGAAATAATTTAAGCTTAAATAAAGCAATAATATCATGCGTAACGCCTAGATAAAATAATAGCCCACTCAGCATCATACATATAACTTTAATAAATTTAGGATGTCGAATATAGAAGAGGGGAAAATATTATTTTTCCTATTTAGAAAGCCCAAGTATTCTTAAACAACAATATATCATAAGCAAGTTAATGCTCGATGGTGTAAAAGCAATAAATAATTATTTAAAATAGGTTAATAATTAAAATTATTTTAGGAAACATAGAATGCATCTAAATAAATAGTGTCAACAACAAAAAGTTTATCTTATCCCATAATATGACATTTTAAACAATCCGCCATTAAGCATTTATTTCAAAATATTTAATCGAGCGAACTAGCATTCAATAAAAAATTTTACATTTAACTTTTCCAAAAAATATCGGAATAGTGGCTAAAATAATATAAGTTCGCTAGATTAAGCATTAGCATACCAAAATTAATTTAATAAAATACATATTTAAAATAAGTTTTGCCGCATGAAAATAAAATAATTAGAGTGTGAAACTTAAAAGCTAATGATAGATTTATAGTACATAATTCTGTGCTAGCATTTCAAAGAACGACTTTAAAAACTTAAGAGAGAAAATCACAAATTTAACGATAATTAAGTTTATAGTCAGTTACCAAATAAATAAACATTACATTATGATTACAATTAAGATTTAGGAAAGAAATGAGGAATATAAGAGTTCATTCTTCAGCAAAATGGATTACATTTAGTTGTTATGGTGGCCATTTAGCATAAAACACAAAGTTTGGACACAAAGGCACAATATTGACAAAATAATGGTAAACATCTTCCAATAGTTCTTTCACAGTTAAACATAGCAGTTCTCAAGTAGCGATGGCATGGCAGGAAGGCAAAACAAAGGTGATTTAAGATCAAGGAAAGCAAATTCCTTTTACTCACAGTTCATTTTGTTTCCACTCTCTAAATGAATACCAGAGAGAAAAGTGATTTGAACTCCTTTTGCGCATTCCTAGAACTTCTGTTCCTCCTATACTTAAAATTTAGCAATATTGGAAGATGTAAACAATATGTTCCAGAAAGCATTATTTAAATGTAATTTTAAAATTGCGAATAACATTAAAATATGATTTTTTGGTTTGACTTGAAATAGTTAAATGAGAATGACATTTTTAAATTGTAATAATACTTTCTAGAATTTTCTGGTATTGCCTTAGCTTTACATTAATTGTATTTATTTTTATATATGTAATACATATATGCACATACACAATTATCTAAATGAAAGGAATTTACAAGCTTGGAAATAAAATATACTTAAACTAAAATAATGATTCAACTGGTTACACATAACCATTTTGAATAAACAGGGTGGAATTGATATGTGTATATGTGTGTGCTTAACATTTCTAGATAACCAAATAAACATATAAACTGATTCAAACCCTACTTTAAAGGTATGTAATGTCATCAGGCAGTGAAGCTAAATATGTACTACAGATTTACCACTTCAATAGATAGATAGATAGATAGATAGATAGATAGATAGATAGATAGATAGATAGATAGATAGATAGATAGATAGATAGATAGATAGATAGATAGATAGATAGATAGATAGATAGATAGATAGATAGATAGATAGATAGATAGATAGATAGATAGATAGATAGATAGATAGAGAGAGAGAGAGAGAGAGAGAGAGAGACAAAACACCCTTTAAACTTTTTGATGTGACAAAAGTACTTGTTATTTTAATAAAACGTCAGCTAATATACTACTCTATTTTTATCATATGGAAGTTTCTGAAAATGATAATATAAATTCATCATTTAACCATGAGAATATTAGAATTAATTAATATATATTGTGACCTTTTATTTAGGTCCCTGTAGTTAATAATTTTAAATAATATATTTGACATTAAAATCTTAATGAGTGGTTTTCAATAAAGATTGTTTTGAATGCACTGGGAAATTTGCTTTAGTAGAGATGAGATTTCAAACCCAGTCTAGGCTTTGAAACTAGAAATAAAACAACAATTTAAAAATATTGTTATTAATTGAGAGAAAAATATATTGTTTTTTTTTTTTTTTATTATTGTTGAATAGCAATTGAAATAAATAAAAAATTAAATCAATTTATAAATCTTGTAAAATGAATCATTATAGTAAATTACTTAAGCATATTTTATTAGTACTTAACACAAAGCTGTCTTGAATAAGTATGAGTAATTATTAAAAATGAAGACAGAGGGGGTAATACTAATTATGCATACCAAATTTATCGGCCAATTCACTCCCAGAATGCATTATAATAAAAGCTATATATGTTCTAACCCAGCTGTAAGGGGGGGGGGGGGTTTGACTAATTAAGAAAAACAAGAACTAAGCAACCACAGAATTCAAGTCTGATCTAAAATAAGGAAAAAAAACAAATATTAGAAAATTCTGAAATCTAATTGAATGAAATTATAAGATCTTGCTATCTACAAATGCTTGAATAGAAAATCTAAAAAAACCTTGCAGTCATTTCAACACCATTTTTCTATTGATTGATAATTCTAAAAAGTTATACAGAAGGAGAAATGGAAACCTTATGCACCCTAACTGTCCATAAATCTTATTTTAAACCCAGGAAAATTCAAAAGGAAGTAAGTGTTTGCTTTTACTTTATTTATACATGTAAACTTTTATCTTTAAAAATAATCCACAAAAGATTTATTTGTAAACTAAGAAGTTGATAGCGTTTGAATTTCACGCCTTTCTTATTATTTAGCAGAACGATATTATGTGCTTGTAAATTAATATATATATATATATATAAAATAATGATTCAAAATAATATTAAAAACAAGTGTTATATATGATATATATATATAGTAAATAAATTTAAAAGTAATTTTTGAATCATCTAATTTTTAATAAAGTAAACATGAAAATATTTGCGTGATTTTATTCTCTATTGTCTGCTAAATTTTATCACGGGAACCTATGTAATGAAAGATATAAGCAATTACCAATTAATTAAAATGCTAAAGATATCAGAGTGATAATTGGATAAATTCTTTCTAATATTGAATATCACATCATACTTTGCCAATAAGAATGGAATGAAATAAATATTTACTTTAAATTTTTATTGAGAAATATATGCCATTATAATAATGTTTTTCAATATTGGAATATATTTCTACTGTTTAAACATTGCTATATATATATATTACCGTACAGGGAAGAATAAAATTAACAAAGAGTTTTAAAAGAAAAGGAACGATAAATATGTTAAGTGTAATAAAATTCCACTAATTTTTCAAGGAAAAATTATCTTGATTTTAAATGTAATAAATGATTCTTGTTATACTTCCTTTTTAAAGGCTTACAGGATAAATCAATAAAGATTTTAAAAGTTTGTCTTGAAGATCACAATAGCTTAAAGAATTATTCAGGAAAATTATCTAGAGAAAAGTAGATAAACTTATCTTTTAAGTCTGCTACAATTGGAAGTATGAATTTTCATCGCTCTGTTAATTATTGATACTAAAACTATCAAATAATTTTTGCTTGTGGATAAGTGTTAAATATTGCTCATTCTATACCCAACAGGAGAATAAACCATATATGTGTTATCTGGAATGTTTGCTAATCACAATATTAATTCTTATTTTAACTTACCATAATGGAATAACTTGGATGAAGAGGATAAAATTTAATGGATAAAAGTGTACTGTAATTTTTTTATTATTACTGCTGTGTTATATATATTACCTACGTAATGTGTTGTTTGGAAATTTTGTTTATAATATATATATATATATATATATAATATATATATATATATATATATATATATATATAATATATATATATATATATATATATATGTATATATTGTGTTTTGGCATGAAAAAATAAATATATGTATTGGGTTAAAGACAAAAAAATGTGTAAAATATACACATCTATTTTATGTATATATTTTTTTAGTTAAGGAAAAACCGGGAAATAGTTATATATCGTTTACCTAGAGAGTGATAAAATATTTACTTCTCTCATAGTTTGAAACCAATTATAATGTATATTATTAAAGAGGTGAATATGCAAACATTTTTATCAAATATATACTGTATACTAGAATGACTGAATTATTTTCTTATATAAAAGGAAATTTGATATTTTTTTTTTCATTTCGTAGTCTTCTATAGAAATGAACTTGTCCACTTTGAATTCAAATACATGTTTGATCTTTATGCTTACATACATTGTGCACTCTCTAACAAAAGGATAGTTGTCATTTTAAATAATTAATGATTATTTGACATACATTTTGGTTTAGCTGTTGATACATTAATGGTTTTACATTATAAAATGGAATATGTAGATTTTCACTGTTATTGTTGGTATTGTTTTTTCTTACTATGATATTGAGAATGACTAGTGACAGTTTTTAGTTAATAGGATGTTCCATTTGAGTGGCATACAATAGATTAATATTTATATGGTGCATAGGCTGATGGAGTGTCACCTATGGCTAATTTCATGAGAAAAAAATTGGTAGAGGTTAAGTACTAATTAATGCTTATAAGAATAAATAATCCCAGAAAAAAAGGATATCCATGGTTTGAATTCTATATGTTTTTGTGATGAGGCAGAGCCCACACATGTATTCCCATAGAGAGGTATTAGAATTAACCATATTATTATACAACTGTCATGTTGTTTTTATAAAGCCTCCTTTTTAGTGTTAAATTCCTCATGATAATATAGAGTTAGTTTTTCCACCGTGTATGGTAAAGTATAATAGGTCCAAATCATATAGCAAGTATAGAATAATATTAGATTTAGGAAAACTCATCTAGCATAGTGTTTTCTTAATTTAAATAGTGTTTATGATGTTGTAGGATCATCATCAGTTATAAACAGACCAAACCAGGATCTATTAATGAACGTGGAAAATTTTAGATGTACAAGTAAGAGATGCACATTGGTAGTGTGGATTCACCTTCATCAAATAATGATGTGACGATAGAATTGTAAGATCAGTTAAGTATTCAAGGGTTGAGCTGTGGACATAGGTAATGCTTAATGAGATATATGTGTCATTGACTTTTAATGACTAGTCTTCATTTAATGCACTAAACTTATTCATTTCAAATTTAAATAAGTTAGTAATTGCACAGAGTATGATGGTTGCCTTATCATATTCTGATAAAAGAAATAGTTTTGGGAGAATGCAATACTTTAAAATTTTTTTCTGAATTTTAAATTTATACTTGGTGCATATCCCAAAGTTCTAAGTATACTGCTAGTTATAAATTTAAGTGCTAGTCAGGATAAATAAGATTTAAAATCTTATTCTTAAAAATATGCCAAAGAGTAACAAATGATATTTTGAATATTATTTTCTAAGCAGGTTGTATCATTTGCTGAGTATATAGCCAAGGGGATACTAATTATTTGTCCCATCCATAAATTATTTTAATATATTAGTTTTATTTCATGCCATATCGGTGAATTAAAAATTTGTACATAATGTAAATAAAGTTTGTTGTGTTTAAAATTTTATTTAGTTGCATGTAGACTTATTGCTAATTATCACATATATTCACTAATATTGTTATTGCTATCAACCTATCAGAAGATTAAAAATTGAAATCATTATTGACCAATGTAGCACCATTCACTAAATTGTGCTATATAATAACAATGATGTAAGCCTTATAATTCATTGGTACATCTAATGCATCATTACACAATAATCGAAATGTTAATAACTTAGAATACAGATTATTTTAAGTAATAGATTAAAAGATAACTATAATATTGATTTGATTGATTTAGTTAAATCCACAGAGCTATCTTCATTGATCTTGATCACATGGTTTATAATTATTCAAGAAAAGGAATTGGGTAAGTGATTGTGTTTTCATTATTAAAAAGTCATTCCCAGTCATAAATTTTAAAGTTTATATTAGTTATAAAGTTTATTTAGAACTGCTAAATATAATTCTTAATTTAAGTTATATTGAAAGCTATTAAGTGCATTATGTTTGGGTAGTGGTAAAATCCCTCTTACTGACCCAAATATAGTTTATATAATGATTTTGAGGGTTTGAACCCTTGTTAAGTTTTAAGATAGAATTTAAGTTTGTAATAAAATTTATAACTTGTTAATTATTATAGTTAAACTTAAAATATATTACTTTCACTGTTTTATGAAAGTTAGCTAAGCTTTAATATGTAAATTACTTATTTTGGCATAAAATGTATAGTTTGTTTTAACTTCATGATAGATATTCTGGTTGTGTCAAGCTTAAAATCCCTATTTTATTTAGCTTATTTTTTTTACCATTTAATACCATATTAGGTCATAGTTTAATATTTCAGTCTCCATCATTAACATTGTTCTTCAATTTCATCTTGATCCATTCTTTTATTTATTCATTCTCATTTGACATTAATTCATTATTATAATTGATTGATCATACATTAACTTTTATTCTCTTATCATCTCAACTATTTATTAACTCTTATTTCATCATTATCTCAATCATTCCTGATTCTCTTACATCTTTCTCTTCATTCTTAGACTCATTTCATTCCACTATTTAATTATTACTTCTTTCCATCATCCATTTAGTCATTTACATCATAATTTACTTATTATTTCATTTATAGGTTTAATTTTGTAATCCTTCCAGAGATACAATTATTAGTAATTTATTAGTTTGCTGAATATCAAATTTAACTCATCTCATTTTGTTTGTGTGGATTTTAGGGCTGGTTTGACCAGAAGTTTTTATCTTTATTAGTCACCTTCTGATATTCTTTAGATAGACAGTTTCATGCTAGTTTTATTAAATTCAGGAATCATTTTGTTAGTTTTACATTCTCATTTCTTTATGCCTGTATTCATGATAACGAGAGCATGATAGGGTGCATAAGAAAATTTAATAACCAAAATATGCGGTATGAGTCATTGGTAATGAGTGAGATCAGGAAGCTAGTTTACAGTTGCGATTATGGTGCTTAAAATGTATGATATGATTCAGGTATATCACATCAGTCTAGGAGTAGGTTACAATATATATATATATATATATATATATATATATATATATATATATATATATATATATATATATATATATATATATATATAAACCAAACTGATGTTGTAATGGTCTATACTATTAATCCATTAAACATTGATATTTTTACAGATACCTGAGGTTTTTTCCATATATATATATATATATATTGTAATAGAAACCCAGCAATCGAAAGCTTAACTTCCCTTTAATTTATATGAAATTGAGAATTCTTAAAATTCAAGATCGTCCACTTTCCGCTACCGCAAGCAGAGAGAACATACGGACATAAATGAGTCTATATCCATATTTGACTGAAACTGTATGCTATATGGGTATAGCCCCAGGTTATATTTGCCCATCAACTATCTCCCGACTGCTGTAAGATTTTACAGAGTTACAGTGCTTGGATATTTATAAATTTTAATGGGATCAAAATACTGCACTACTAGCTTCACATGTTAATTCAGTACTCACAATGAGTAATAATTATTTCCCAACCCCTACGACTATATTACTTTTTGGAGTGGCGAAGAACGAGAAGAAACAGATTTAAATCAATAATAAATATTTAATACTATAAATTATAATAAAAAGAAACACTCTAATTCATGTACAAACGATAAAAAAGATTATTTGCTATAATGCTACCAATGAAATAAAATAGAAGATCCGATAAATGATTGTAATCTGTGAAAATAAATTATCCCTTTATACTCATTCCAAATATTAGAAAGAGTCTAATTAATGTCTATATCATTAATATCTGGGATTGGCAATTGCATTAAATTAAAAGTATGTGCACATAAGTTATATAAAATGTATTATGCATAATTACCTAGGTTATTAAGTCTTTGATTTAATTTCGAGTCTTGCTGACCGCCCCATGGAATTTCTCCACTTCTTTAGCAGGAAACGGTCACTCTTTGGTTAGATTTGATTGTGGGAACTCCTCCGTATTTTGGACATCAAGGACAAGGCAAAAACAAATCCTCTGGATTGCACTTACATCGAGACATGAACCATTAAAGCACGAGAGTCTGGATCGACCGGCGATCATGACTGGCCCTTAGCCACACATCCTTGAAGCTTCCCTTATGTTGTAGTTTGTTTTCATGTTCATACAGTTTCAGTCTGCTATGTCGAGGTTCTTTGACTCAGCTTTCTGTTCTTTTTTTCCAAATTTAACTTTTCATGTCTGCTTTCTATTATATTTTCTGCTTCTTATCAGAGCAGTGTCCTCACTGAAGTCTCGACCAATACTGTTTTTTAATTAATTAATTAATGACCTTTATTTTTCAAATTCTTTCCTTATCTTGATCTCCTGCTTGGTTTTTCGTTCACACCTTTTTACTTTAAAATGCTTTCAACAACTTATACAAAATTTCTTTTAACTTGATATAATTTTATAATATAATATTTTACATTTATTTATCAATCACTTTCTTTAATAAAATTATCTCATTTTGACATGCAATAAACCTTGCTCTCTTTATTCATACATTCACATATGCATTTCATTTTTCGTCAAAATATGTAATTTTAAGAACAGATCTTTATCTTCCATTGTATTCTAAATTTTACTTATAATTTATTAAACTCCCCAACTACAGCTTTTTTTTACATCATTAAGTTTCTATTTTATTTATATTTCCTTTCTCATTTTTTAATCTTACACTAAACACATGATATCTATATTTCTAACCTTAATATTTCCATTCTTTCTAAAATCTGAACTTTGGAGGGTAAAATATAAGAATGTTTTAAATTCTAATTCCCTCTTTTTTTTTAATTAAAACATTTCTTTGTTTATAATTTTTTAACCTAACTTTTTAATAATCCAAACACAAGATTTAATATCCTTTAAATGTTATATATATATATATATATATATATATATATATATATATATATATATATATATATATATATATATATATATATATATATATATATTATAAATGATCACAGTATGTGCGATCATCACATTACACCAATTCCCCCCCTTTAAATTTTTTTCTTAAAAAATTTTAATTTAATGCATTTCATGCTAGATGCTCCTAACTAATGTTAGAGTCATCTCATATCTATTTACTTCTAATATAACTTTAGTGATGTGATTATTCCTTGAGAGGCATCCAGGCAAATTACATCCCTACTCTGACAACCCAACCAGTATTACTAAACCGATTTAATCTTGCTATACACCACATGAATTTTATTTCTGCTTCCTACCTGTATATACAGGTTCGAGTCCATAGGATATCTCTGTGACTCAATTAAACCTGTTCATACCTCACACTTTACAAATGATAACCCTCTAAGTGCCAACTCTGGTCACTATACCGAGGGGGTTGGGAGGCTGGCATCTTTTTCATCCAGCTCATCCATGAGCTCAGAATATTTTACTGATAGCTTGTATTTTTATAAAGGTGTTCTTTCCCCATACATTGGTTTCTAATCCATTGACTCACAATATTTGTCAAATATCTAACTGGAAATCTTAATCCAGTGAGTCATAACGAAAAGGGGATCTCTGTCCTTGTCCCTCTATCTAACAAGATATGCTACACTGCAGAACTCATGCATGAAATCATAACAAAGGAGGTCCACCATATACTGCTAATATCCCACCTACAAACATCTATGCCTACACACCTTCAGTCTCTATCTAAGCTCTCACACTCCTATCTATTTGATGATTTGTCTCAGTTTGGGTCCCTTTATACTGTTTGGCCATTTAGGCTCATTATTCCCTCATATTTTCTTGATCAATATTAACGTCCTCTTTCATAAGTCTATTTTCCTTTTTCGTGATCCAATTCCTTTTCCTTCTTGTTCCAGTGAATCCATCCTTTCTTTGCAATGGTGTTTATATTTTATCTGGAGGCTGCCTTTCTCTATTGATCTCACCTCTGCCTCTGGGTTACGGATTTTGATCCCTATGTTCTCTATCCTCTGTCCATTTGTATGGCCACTTCCATTCAGTCTTACATCTACATTGTTTATCTTTCTGCTCTCTTGGGTTCCACTCTGTACAATCTCTTCTGTTTTCCTTCCATTGTTCTTTATTAGGATCCCAACCATTTTTAATTTCAAGTGGTTCCTTTGGAGGTGGTCTATATGTATATCCCTTGTCTGTATCTCCACCAGTGGCTCTTGACTCAATGCATTCTATCCTGGTATATGCGCTGTTACTGTATGACTTACTTATCCACTCTTCAAATTTTAAGTCTAACTTTTCTACTACTTTGACTACCTGACTTATATTCTGCTGCATGCTAATAATCATCCTATGATCTTCTACTCTTATCACTTCCACTTCCTTTTCTTTATCTAACATTCTTATTCTCTTCTCTGGCTGCCTTATGTCTTCTCTCAGATCAAACTATGCTGACTCTCTATCTATACTCTCAGCCCTTTCTAATTCATCACATACACATGGCTCCATACTCTTTTGTTCATACCACTTAATTTCCCAGCCATGTCTATTTCCTGTGTTCTTTGCCTCTGATTGCTTGATGAAGTCATTTCTAATCTCTTTTATGGCTTCAGCAATTCTTTTCTGGTTGTCCATGTCTATCTTTATCCACCATTTTTCCATTCTTCTCTCTTCTCTATCCATGCATTCTTCCATGAATTGCTGTTTCTCAACCCTCATTTGCCTTAGCATATCCATTATATCACTATAGTTTATTTTCTCCTTTACTTCCATCTCCTTACCTTCATTCCCTTCTCTTCCTTTTCTTGAAAGTCCATTTTAGCTTGGGACCTTGTATGCATAAATATAATTTTATTTAACCCATCTTGATATCTGTATTTATTATTATTATTATTATTATTATTATTATTATTATTATTATTATTATTATTATTATTATTATTATTATTATTATTATTATTATTATTATTATTATTATTATTATTATTATTATTATTATTATTATTATTATTATTATTATTATTATTATTATTATTATTATTATTATTATTATTATTATTATTATTATTATTATTATTATTATTATTATTATTATTATTGAACTCTTCTGGATAGATTTATATAAAAAATTCTTTCTACTGACTCTTTGCTTTTTACTGTGATTAGCTTTTAATTTCTTTGCTGTCTGTTAGTTAGCATTTAGACCGCTAGCCAATCCAAACATCCGCACTCTGGTTCACCATCTTGTTTGCCTGCCTTAGATTCGTTTGACTGCCTGTCCTACCTTGATGATTGTCCTAAGATTTCCCTACTTATCCAACTTTTTCTCAATATACTTCAATTAATGTCGCACTTATATATTTTTTAAATATAACTTAACTACTATACTTTATTCCTCTGTTAACGATATATATATATAAACTAATTTCTATTTGACTGTATTTCCAACAGTATGTACTTCTGATATATTTTCTAATAATTTTCCATCACTTTAAGGTTACGGCTGTTTTTGAAAAAAATCATACACTTATATATTTCCTTAACGCACTAACATCCTTCATTATACCCACTATGTTTATACTTTATTGATCACTTTCCTATTTTAAAATCTGACATATATATTTCCTTCCATTTAAGAGATATACTTTGTTGTAACGGCTATGTTGGTAATTTATTGATGAAGTTATCCTCATGATTATTTTTAAAATCATACATATATATTTTCCCTAAATTAACTAATATACTTCATTACGCTTACTACGTTTGCAATTTATCGATTACTTTATTTTCTCGAATATTTAAAATCCTACATATATATTTCCTTCAACCTAACAAATACACTTCGTTGTCCACATTACTCTTGTAATTTATTGATCACTTTATAATTAAGGCTATTTTTTTTTTCTTAAAAAAGAATCATACTCATATATATTTCAACTTACTATACACGCATCATTTATAATATTTTATTTGCAGCTTGACTGAGATACACTATTATTAACTCACACATATATTTTTCCCACTTCGCTTAGATATGCGATTATTCTAGAGTCCAACATATATATTTCTTCACTTAACTTAGTTCCGCGACTATTTTATTATTTATCATTTATAATATTTTATTTTCGGCTTGACTGGGATTTATATTTCATTACAGCAATTAGATCGAGACAATCCATTAATTCATTGCCATTATATTGGAATTGCTTGTCTTATATTTTTTTATACATCACTATGAATTTCAAAGCTTTCTTAAATAAAATTCTCCTTTCCTAAACTTTGTACACATTTGACGATGAAACACATATATGAAGTATTATAATGTAGAAGAAAAAAAATTATCCCCTTTATCTTCGCTTCTAACCACTCTGATTTACAACACTAATTTTATATATTTTAAGAACACATATATTAAAACTTTTTTTAGAAAATATTTACATTATCGTATAACATTATTCAACACGTGATCACTAATTGCACAGCAATAGTAATCCCAGACTTGGCCCTCAAAATATAATAGAAACCCGGCAATCGAAAGCTTAACTTCCCTTTTATTTATATATAATGGAAAATTCTTAAAATTCAAGATCGTCCACTTTCCGCTACCACAAGCAGAGAGAACATACAGACAAATGAGTCTATATCAATACTTGACTGAACCTGTATGCTATATGGGTATATCCCCATGTTATATTTCCCGATCTACTATTTCCTGACTGCTGTAAGATTTTACAGAGTTACAGTGCTTAAATATTTATAAATTTTATTGGGTTCAAAATACTGCACCACCTGCTTCACATGTTAATTCAGTACTCACAATGAGTAATAATTATTTCCCAACCCCTACAACTATATTACATTTTGGACAGGCAAAGAACGATATGAAACAGATTTAAATCAATAATAAATATTTAATACTATAAATTATAATAAAAAGAAACACTCTAAATCATTTACAAACAATAAAACAGATTATTTGCTATAATGCTACCAATAAAATAAAATAGAAGATCCGATAAATGATTGTATTCTGTGAAAATAAATTATCCTTTATAGTCATTCCAAATATTAGAAAGAGTCTAATTATTGTCTATCTCATTAATATCTGGGATTGGCAATTGCATTAAATTAAAAGTATGTGCACATAAGTTATATAAAATGTATTATGCATAATTACCTAGGTTATTAAATCTTTGATTTAACTTGGAGTCTTGCTGACCGCCCCATGGAATTTCTCCACTTCTTTAGCAGAGAACAGTAGCTCTTTGGTTAGATTTGATTGTGGGAACTTTTGTAATTTGGACATCAAGGACAAGGCAAAAACAATCCCTCTGGCTGGCGCTACATTGGCAGTTGTTACATCGAGACGCGAACCATTAAAGCACGAGAGTCTGGATCGACCGGCGAACGTGACTGGCCCTTAGCAACACATCCTTGAAGCTTCCATTATGTTGTAGTTTGTTTTCATGTTCATACAGTTTCAGTCTGCTATGTAGAGGTCCTTTGACTCAGCTTTCTGTTCTTTTTTTTTCAAATTTAACTTTTCATGTCTGCTTTCTATTATATTTTTCTGCTTCTTATCAGAGCAGTGTCCTCACTGAAGTCTCGACCAATACTGTTTTTTTAATTAATCAATTAATGACCTTTATTTTTCAATTTTTTTTCCTTATCTTGATCTCCTGCTTGGTTTTTCTTTCACACCTTTTTACTTTAAAATGCTTTCAACAATTTATACAAAATTTATTTTAATTTGATATAATTTTATAATATAATATTTTACATTTATTAATTAATCACATTCTTTAATAAAATTATCTCATTTTGACATGCAATAAACCTTGCTCTCTTTATTCATACACTCACATATGCATTTCATTTTCATCAAAATGTGTAATTTTAAGAACAGATCTTTATCTTCCATTGTATTCTAAATTTTACTTAATAATTTTTTAAACTCTCCAACTACCACTTTTTTTTACATTATTAAGTTTCTATTTTATTTATATTTCCTTTCTCATTTTTTAATCATACACTAAACACTTGATATCGATATTTCTAACCTTAATATTGCTATTCTTTCTAAAATCTGAACTTTGGAGGGTAAAAGATAAGAATCTTTTGGATTCTAATTCCCTCTTTTTTTTAATTAAAACGTTTCTTTGTTTATAGTTTTTTAACCTCTCTTTTTAATATTCCAAACACAATATTTAATATTCTTTAAATGTTAAATATCTATATGTGTGATCGCAGTATGTGTGCTCATCACAATATATATATATATATATATATATATATATATGTGATGAGCACACATACTGCGATATAAATATTCCTGATAAAATTATATATATATATATATATATATATATAATTTTATCAGGAATCCTGTCTTCATCCATTCATTTATTTACTAATAGATAGGAATTACAGATTTCAACTAAAGCTAAAAAGGATTGCTAATACTCACTCCTAGAAAATTTTAAGCAAATTAATGAATTGTGTTTTCACATTTACTTTTTCTCTGAAGAGGCGGAGTTATATTTACATATAAAATGTTTATGTGGTGTACTTGTAACACATTTATGTGTCATTTTTAAAAACTAAGTTTATGTTCAAGCAGAGTAAAATTCTAAATTATTTTTTTAATTTTCATTCATGCTTATGATTAAATCTCAAATAATTGGTCAATATTGATCATTAAATTATCAATTAATTATTGTTAGCTAGAACCTCAAACACGAATGGAAAATCTTCCACTATTCAGCAGTTGGAATGTCTATTGAGTAACATTGTTTCTTTTAGGATTTTTTATGGAATTTGTATCATACCATCAATAATACCTTATAACCTTGATGATGTGAAAGTACATAAGCATTTTAATTATTTTAAGAAAAAAGAGACATGTTACATATGTAAGTATTAAAATAATGTGTAGAAAAAAATTTGAAGAAACAAGTAATAATATTTGGGACATTTTAAAATAAAATATATAAAACTAAACATAGTTTTACCTGGTTAATTGACTAATTATTTTTATTTTGATAATAGTCAGTATGAATTATTAATTCTTAGAAGAAAAAAAATATTCTGAAACAAAATAACAAATATTTCCTGTAAATTGTAGAAAGAAAAAACATTCATATTATATTTTTATACTTAAAAAAATATTAAAAAGATAATTTTAGTTATGAAAATATTTTCCTATTCAAATCAAAATAATGAAAACAGACATTATTTAATAAATCTAAAAAAAGTAAACAATTATAAAATGTGTTCACTCTTATGCTGACTAGCATTGTGAGAATTTAAAATATTTTTATTTTCATAAACTGTAAAGTTTTGATGTAATATTAAACCATTATTACTTATCAGATTATAATGGATTTAATTTAATAGATAATTTTGTTTAGTAATAAAGTAATTTCTAAAAAAATCATATTTAATTTCTACATATATGTGCATGTAGTAAAAAAAAAGTAATTTTAAACAACTAGGCTTAGCTAGCTTTTGACTAATATATATATATATATATATATATATATATATATATATATATATATATATATATATATATATATATATATATATATATATATATATATATATATATATATATATATTAAATACTTTAAAAATAGTGATTTCTCTTAATAGATGATGGATTGTCATTCATATGAAATGCTTGGGGGGAAAATTAGGATTATTATAGTTAATAATATTTTATTAATTAAAATATAAAATACATTCAAATAATCTCCTTGCTTAAGCATTTAATTAATTCAAATATGTAGTGGCATGTATTGATAAAAATGTTATTCTAAAGCATTACAAAATCAGAAAATGTGATCTTTCTAAAAATATTTGACACTATTCATTGTAAAGATAAATGCCAATAATATTCTAAGTATTGCTTAAAAATCTCAACATGCATTACTAAAATACATATTATTTGTCAATGCATGCCTTTCTCTAAATTTAAAAATGTCATTATATCTAATGTACAATGAAATCCATCAACAATTGTTTGTTTCATTTAAACAAAACATTTATTATAAATCTAACTGCAGATAAACATCAACTAATGTAAGTATATGTAGTTGACAAAGAAGATTAACAATGCTTCATGAAATCAATTAGTTTTTTTTTTTTTGTTTTTATTTTAAGAAAAGTTTAGTGTTCCAATAGCATGTTTCATTGAATATTATTATAGAGAAGTTTTTAATGAAAAATAATTGTAATCATAATTTGCTTACCTAAAAAGTAGATCTGAAAAAAAGAGATTATAATTAAAATTAATATAAAATAACTAATGCTGATAATTATATGTTATGTTAGGATGCAGACTTCAAGAATTCAACAAAAAATTCAAATTTATCAAAAAATGTATTATTTAAAGTAATTACTAGTTGAGAGTCACAAATTAACAATTAATATTTAATAAAAAAATCATTAAGATACAAGCATAAATAAGTAATAAATAAAAAAAAAAAATATTTTATAAGTTTATTTTTCCAGAAGCAGAGCTGACAGGAAGGTGAAGCAAACAAGGTACATTCCTCAGATAAACAATGGGAAAAGATGTCATATTGATGAAAATTAACATTTAAATTATCCCATGTGTAATATTTATTTCGTTTTTCTTTTAATAAAGACGGTGTGATGTTATTTTTAGTATATAATTTTCTGATTTTTTTATTTAATCATTAATGCATTTATTTGTTTCCAAAATCATTTATTTATTGTTTTTTTTTAAACTTATATATATATATAATTAAGTTTGATATCTGTATTCGTTCCAAACTTATATATATATATAATTAAGTTTGATATCTGTATTCGTTCCACAATATATGTAATATACAAATCAATATACAACTAACTGTATTGTTAAAGGTTGTCTCGTTTTGATTATTCAATGCTATATAATTGAGAAAGACTACAAAATGTATAGTCGAAAGTACTTCTAAAAATAATATAATCCATGTAAATTTTACTGTATTTTAACACACACACACACACACACATATATATATATATATATATATATATATATATTGGCACTTTTCCTTGTGCTTGTATCCACTGTCTCCAGGCTGGCAGCGTGAATGCTGTTCCCGCGGTCAGAAATAATTATTTTTAGTTTCCACTTTGGGAAATTGGAAATTGTTGTAGAGCCATATGGCCTCCTGAGACCAGACTGTCTATACTGGGTAAGCTAACCTTATACTTTGAAAATACATCATATGCAACCTAAGTCTTGTATCTCTTATATGATGTGTGTTGATGTATGGTTAGGTTCGATCGGGATGCAATTTCATGGGACCCTTATAAGCCTTATTTACTGGCTCTTATTTACAGCACAACCTCTTGCAGTCTCTTAGTACACATTTAGGATGTCTTTATATATCCCTGTTGACCAAACTGTCTCCTGTTGTTCTGCTTCCTCCAAATCTTGTGACCATAATATCCTCCTTGCTTCATGTGTATCTCTAATCAGCCAGTCCCTAAGCTTTGGTGGCAACATGACCTTCCACAATCCATCTGGTATGACCTGTTTTCCTTGCAAGTATCCATCACACCCACTATCATCTTTTCCAACTATCTACTCTCCTTTTTGCTTCAACTCTTCTATCTCTTTAATCAATTTGAAGAATGGTGGGTATTTTCTTTGCCCTGCTGTAAGTTCACCAGGTCTTCTGTCTTCGATAGTTTCACACTCATAATAATTCCATGGAATTTTTTAGGTAGTGGAGTTATCTTTTGTAATGCTGATGGGATTTCTCAATGTATCTGCCACTATGTTTTGAGGACCAGGCAATATACTTCAGAGTAAATCTCTGAAGAGCCAGGCTCCAACGAATGAGCCTATCATTGGTCAGATAGCTCTTGTGGAAAAAATTGCAAGCATTTATGATCTGTGATAATAGTGACCCCTTAGAGCCAAAGGAGAAACTGTTGAATTTTCACAGAAAGCCATACTATAGCCAATGTCTTTCCTGCTCTGTGACGGTATAGTTTTATTTCAGGCCCCTTAACTATGCTGGCAAAATATAGAACTCTTTATTTATTTTTAGCATGTATCTGAAACAACACTACTTTACATTCACACAGCTGCAGTCTGTCTGTACATGGAACATCTCTTCAAAATTAGGATGATTGAGCATGACCGGTTTACCCTAAGAATTTGGCTTTTCGTATTTAGAAATTCCTTGTCTCTCTGTTCATCCCATCTCCATTTTGCATCCTTTTTATGAGTTCTACTAACTTAAGCGGTATCCTGTGCACAAAATTAAGGTAGAACCAGTGGTAGTAGTTACAAGTCAAAAATGATCTAACATTCTTTTTTTGTGGTTGAGGTTAGAGAAAATCTTGAATAACATATGTATCAGGTGTGTTTTCACACCTTAACTATTACAACATGACCCAGAAATGCACTATCTCAGATTGGAAGAGAATTGCTCTTTTGCATGTTTATAGTAATATTTTTGCAACTACACTCCTCAAAAAATTCTTTCCAGTATTTCCCATGTCCTCAAAGGACAAAGAGGCTATCACTACATCATCCATATAACCAAATAACATGCTGTTTGATGTGGTCCGGTAATGCCGATCAGACATCTCATAAGGGCAGCTAAACATTACTTCGACAGAGCTGGTACCTTTTGAACATGTGTTTGTACTCTATATCTGAAAGCTTATATTTTCTGTCTCTGGGATCAAGCATTGTTGCCAGAAGCTTGAGGTAAGATCTAGAGTAGAAAAGACTCTTTTTCCTGCCAGTTTCAAGAATATCTTTGATGTTAGGTGATATCCCCTTTCTGGCACAGTCAATTGGTTCAACTTCCTTTGAAATCTGTTAACAAATGCGACGGATCCATCACTTTTTACTACTACTGGGGAGGGTTGTTATTTGTGATGAAGATGCCTTGGTTATCACACCCCCATTCTGTCATTTGTTGGATTTGCTTCTGAACTTCATCCTGGTATTGGAAAGGGATTGGATAAGTTTTGTGGAAATAAGTTTCCTGCGTGAGATAGATATGGTGGGTATATCCTACAATGACTCCTGGCATTTTGGAAAAAGATTCTCTTATACTGCTTTAGGACCCCTTTTAACTCTTCCTTTCTGCTTATTCTTACACTCCGATTGATCTATTTTCTGGATTATCATCTGTTCTGTATCTTCCTAAGCGAGATACATGACGCTGCTGAGTGGCTCTCATTTTAATATCCACACTTGGAAGCACTGTCGACCCTGAGAATTACCTCATTCTTGATAAGATCAATAACACCCTCATATTGTTTGAGAAATCGGCACATATAATGACCTCTTGCAATAACCCTTTCATCACTAGAAAAGTGTGACCCAGCCTTCTAGACCCCAGTCTGCCTCACCCCAGACCCTGAAAATTTTCAGTTGGCGTCCTTTTTCCATTGGCTAAATACATTTGGAGGATCGGAATGGTAGCTTTGCAAACAAGGCATTTCCTTTTCCCTATCTGTCACCACTCCTTGGCCACAAATGAAAATTGGCTACCTGTATCTATTAATGCTCTTGCTTTTCTCGTTAATATTTATTGGTCACCAAAAAACAGAGATCATTGATAATCATTGATGCCTCATGTCCTCTACTACCTCTCTAATGGGTGCCCATTGTAGCAATTCATACGGTCTCATTATTTGTCTTTATCGGGTTGTCGGATGTAGGGATTTATCTACACATGCCCTGTTGAGTTCTTGACCTCTATTATCTTTATAACTATTTTTGAATTTAGTTATTAAAAGGTTTTGGCCCAGATTCTTTTCTACTAGCTATCCTTTCTTATAACCTCATTGCCTGACCTTGGGATCTATCCTTCTCATCTTTTCTGGAGTTCCTTTGGAAAGGCATATGGTCTTACTGATGTTGAGAAACTCTGACATCTCTTCAACCGCGTCTGTGTGCGTTCTGCTCATCATCACTTTGGGCGGTGGCGTAATCTGTTGGATTAACCGGTTATGCAGGCCTCTGGGTGCCATGTACAGTCAAGGATCTGAGGCAGGCTAGCTGTCTCACAAAGAACTGAGTGTACGTTTCTTTGGTAACTGAGCCATAATGCTCCCTCATAACTGCCATGTATATAGCATGTTGCCTCTCATTACTCAGAATGTCCTCATTAGTGCAGCTGCATAGTTGTTTGAACATCTAAGGTTTTCATTATAACAATCCCACCAAGACAAGGCATATCCTTATAAATAATGTGCTGCTGAGAGCTACCTGATCCTGAGCGGCTATGTTTTGGAACCGGGAATAATTCAGCCGGACTTTGTAGATGTACCCTGGGACTCTCCCTATCTCACCTTTGAATGTTTTGACTGAAATAAATTTGGCCATATACTGGTTGAGTTCATCTCTACCCCTAGTGCTACTTCCCTATCCTCTTCCCTTGAACTATCAAGTCCAAGGAGCGTATCGATTCTGATCCTCAATAAGATAGTATCACATAAATATGGCGTGTTATCTGTTTGTAGGCTTATTTCCTTTACATTTGTCTCTGTCTATTCTTTTCATTTGATCCTGGTCTCCTTGTTTATTAACCCGTTATGCCATTTTCTCGAATGGTCCCACACTTGCTTCTTCTAACTTATGAAGACCCATTCTGCCTGTATCCTTTTGCTAATAAATTTGCCTTTTCTTCATCTTTATCTTTTACTAACCTTTGCAGCATAGCCAAGCTCATATGGTTAAGTACCAATTAAATTGTGACTAGTCGTATCCATTTCTATTACTTTCTCGTTTGAGTTTTCATGATTCTCAATTTCCTGTATTTTCCCTTGCCAGCTCAGACATTTCTCTATTTTTGCCTCTTGTTGGAGTCTGAGTTACGTCTAACAACACTATCCACTTGCCTTCTAACTTTTTTTACATTCTTGTCCTCTGTACTTAATCCTTTTGCTGTTGTACAATGTCTCTCACTTCAAAATTTTTCTTTTCTACTCTCTAATATTTTCTTCTATGCCCTCGTGACTAGCCCTAACCTTTTCTCCACATTCTTCCGAAGCCCTACCATAATTTTGTTTACCTCTGTGTTAGCTGTTCCATTTTTTTATCTATGTTTTCCATCCTCTTGTTCATCTTGTCTCCTTCTGCCGAATCATTGTTTTAACCTGTCTAATATTTCGTCTTTATGTTTTCTCTTTTTTGCATCATTTTCCCTTTCTTGTACTCTCCTTTATACATCTTCTCTTTCTTTATTCTCCCTTTCTAATTTTTTGTTTTCGAGTACCTTTCGACCAAAACCAATCGAATGTCTGTTCTCATCTATATTTTCTTGTACTTTGAGCTTTTTTGCCTCTAGTATCCTATTCTCTATCAGTTCCCCATCTCGGTTTCCTTTTACTGCTATCTAGTTCACTGATACTATATATATTTCTTCTTATCTCCTTCCCGACCTAAAGCGTTTTCCTCTCTTCTCGTACTTTCTCTCCTTTCCTCCTTCATTTCCTGTACTTCCTCTATTATCCTATCCATATTCTCTTCTTTATTTTACATTACTAAATTCAAATTTTCATATGGCTATCTAGCCCCCTTTTCAAACAAACCCATCAAGCTAATTGAATCACTAGCTTTGTCACTGTTCTATATTATCCCACAGCTAACTCATTTCCTAGTAATTATATGTTCAGTACTTAACTGGATAAATACAAAATACAATAAAATTGTAAAATATTTTAAATGAAACTCACCCTTAAGCCGCCTTTTTCTCCTTCACTTTATTTTATTAAATTAAAATCAGTTTATTATTAATTTTATTGTTAGATATTCATTTATTTTCCGTGGTTTGACAATTTTTACTTCTTTCATCTTTGTCTTGCCTGATTTTTCCCTAATGGTTTTAGTATTGCTCCCATCTTGTCTTGACTCACCCCTCATCGCAAAATATTTGATTTTGGAAAAAAATTATAATTTATTCTTTCCATCTGATGGCGAATTTATGTGAGGATAATTTTAGTTATTTTTTGAAAATCACTTTGGTGACAACTGTAATCGAATTAAGACATACCTCATCATTTTGATAAACCTGTGTTGATTATCCTGCCATATATACCCATTATTGCACATGAATCTGTTTTATTCATTTTGGCAGGTTCAAATTTTTTTTAAAATTTTTTTAGCATCTGTGATTTGAAAGTATACTCGGAAGAAACAGCACTTTCTCTACATATTCATAACACTTAGTATGAAACACATCCTGTCTATCTCTTTCTCAGGCATATGGATTGTATTATCAAGCCCTGTATTGTTGCAGTACACCTGGAAGAAAAAATTTTGTGCATGCATCTTTTTGCTTTTTCAGCCCTTCCGTGCTAAGAGTTCCACTCCACTCTGTTCAGGGTTGTGTTTAGAGGTCATCAAGCCA